>JANAVB010016034.1:2500-104964 GCA_029216955.1 Iris pallida | reverse complement strand
GAGTGAATTGAAATGATCGAAATCCTTCTCTATTTATAGTTTTTCCAAAGGCAGAATTCTGACAGAATTCGGGCAAAATTCGGACAGAACTCTATGAGAAAATCTCATTGGGATCCGTAACTGCGGGAAGACTAAGTTCAAAAAGCAACGTTCACTAACCGAACTCTGGCCGAATTCGGACTGAACTCGGGCCGAATTCTGTTGGAGTTCTGTCAGGGTTTTTGCAAATTAGTTTTGGGCTTTTTGAAAAGTCAAACAGTTAGGAAGTAGTTTGGGCTTTTGTAAGTGAGCTTGTTTTCAAAATGAAAGGGTATTTTAAAAACATTTCTCGGGTAGCCTATTTGCCAGTACGATGCAGTTTATATCGTATTCCTAGACTCAATAAATATAAAAAAATACATTGATGAAATAGGAAAACCAAGAGCCCTTTGATGATGCCTTTCTTCAAATATTTGAGCAGACTTGAAGACGCCTGATACGAGGCCCCGGATAGGTCGTTAGGCAGTTCAGAGAAATCTTCTATATAACGCCATCTTTCGCCCAACAATAATTCTCTATTACATATGTCCTGGTTTGTTCATGTTTGATCATGCTTACAGCATGTCTACAAATACGTGTTAGGTAAACAAAACATTATGATGTATTATGATACAAACATAGAAATATGATATAGAACATTAGGACAATGCTAAGTTAAAGTAGCAACATGATAGTGATTACATGAATATTAGTGATGTCATTATGGTAAACTTAATTGATTAGCCATATTCAAAAACATGATATAATCATTGGGCTAACAATCTCCCTTTTTTATTATGGCAAATCCTTTAAGTTTAAAATATATACAATAGATGCATGTATCACTAATAAACACATAATACTAGAATATTGTGTGCTAACTTAAACTTATTTCTCCCCCTTTGACATGATCAAAAATAAGCTCTCCCGTAATTAGAGCTAAAATGAACTCAACTATAAGTAAAGGAGGAAAGCAAAATAATCACGATCAAGGATTAGGAGAACAGTATAACGACAAGTTTAGAAAATTGTATAACGAAAGTATAAAAAACTTATCAAAACACAACATAGTTGGTTGAACTTAAAAACATTGAAAGCAATCAATACATAGTTTACCAACTAGAAATCCAAAAATAACATTCAAAACTCAAAATGATGAATAAATATAACTGTAGTTTTGAAATAGATTTTAATATGTAGATATCAATAACGTAGAATTCAGTCATTGGTCATAAAAAAATCACTAGGAATAGAAATTCATAGATCTAGTGTATAAAAAAATTAAAAATATAATGAGACTTTTAACATTGATCACAAAAAAAATATGATTCATAATTTACCCATACAAATTACTGAATCAATTCCATAAAGAGTATAATCATCGAAAAGAGATCAAAATAAGTATACTAGAATCTATGAAACATCTATACCAAAGTTCATGCAATTGAATTCAATTACCTTAGAATATATGAATATCCATTAGATAAACATGAAGGTAATGAAGACAAAATACTTGAGAAGGAGAAATTCAGTCGACTTGAATGCTCTCCCGTAAAGTATGATCAGTCTAAATAAGATAATCATGAACTTTGTGATAAAATCTCAATAAAAAATGCCAAATCAGTTTAAACTAAAAAGAATAAGGATAATTAAATATAGTTGGCAAGATCATTTTTTTAGAAACTCGAATGAGAGAATTAAAATTAAATAATAATAATCATATTCTCTCTCATACAATCCAAATATCATGAACAACTCAACAATATATTTTAAGTAAAAGAATATACGTCCATGATGAACTAGGTATACCACATATTAAGGCATAAAAAAATTAAAAAAATTAATTTGCTCCCCCTTAAAATGCGTGTCTAGTTCCGAAGTAAAAAAAAATAGATAAAACAAAATCTAAGGAATATCCAAGATATGGATCTTTTCTTTCCTTTGATCAAATGCATATAAAATTCCAAACTCAAAACAATATCATCTTTAGAGAAAAAAAAAATCCAATAAATAAATGCTTAAAGATGAACAAACAAAATATCTCCAAAGAAATATTTCATGAAATTAAAAGATTTTGAAAACTGTCTTTAAACAGATTCAATAAATCAAAAAGACTTTTCAAAAATGTGGAATTTACTACGAAAAATTGTCTTAATAAATGTTCGAATGCATCCATCTAGTCCTTAGACTGAAAGCTGCCGATTCGAATCACGGAAACAATTTCAATAAAAAATCCATAAATCATAAATAAATCCATTTGAACAAATAAACATAACTAGATAAATGTCCAAGGAAAGTGTATTCTAGATATATGGCATGTCAAGGGGATAATTGACTTGAAACAATTAACTACTCCACCTTTACATGGCTATATCCAAAAATAACAATATTGATAAACTTTAAAATAAAATTCAGAGACATATTTTCAGAAGTAGAAAACTAATTCAAAAATATTAGGTCATCTTATCAAAGTTCATTTTTTTCCTTTTAAAGCCTTAGCACGGTGTCCACCTGACAACCGTAAGGTTTAAAGAAAAGAAACGCTTTGAGAGAGAGACATCAATATGCATGACTTCTTCCCTGCAAAGTTCGTTGTAGACAGTAAGAAACTTGAATAAGAAGAATAATATAAAGCTCAAAAACATGAATATTACGAATATTACACAAGCTAAAGATGAAATCACAATATCATAATATTCAATGAATAGTCACGAATACGAAAAACATCATCTTTAGACAAAAGAAGAAATATCCATTAAATGAACATTTAAAAATAAAACAATCAAAAGATATTTCAAATTAGCATGATGAAATCGTATTAGTCAAAAGATGACATAAATTTATCTATGCTATAGAATCTCACAATCGACAAGATAGATCACATATGCTACCTTTTGTGAAAATATAAAGAGAGAATATTATCAATCAAATCTAAAATTCAAAAACCATCAGATAACACATGCAACTAGATCTCAATAAATCTTTAGTTTATAAAGCGTTGATCAATCTTGGATTAGCTGTAGAGGTACCGTCCCAGCTAACGAGGTTTACCGGGGAACACTTAAGTACCGCTTCGCTTCGACCGTAGTCGTGGTGACAGACAGACCCTTTGTAGGCTTGTACCCAAAACAAATCTCTTCTTTAATAACCGAGGATTTAAGAAGAATTAGTGAAATATGAAATCAATTATATTCTATGGACTTAAAAATCTTAGAACAATGTAGCATACAGTATAAGATGTATGAATTACATTTATCTATATGTGCTACAAAATCATTGGGTAACAATAAAATATAAAACATTTGTAAATCAAATGTAGGACCTAGATACGTTGATGTATTTTGGAACCTAGGGGACTGGGTTCAGTACCTTGGATCCAGAACTAGACGATAGTTGTAAGTACACCTTAATAAATCCTATGTTTATAAAGTATTGATCACTTCGGGTTAGCTGTAGGGGTCGGTTTCCAGCTAGCGGTAGTCCGAAGACTAGTGTACCGTGTCGCTTCAGGCTATTTACACCTGTATGACAGAAGGACCCTTTCGGCTTGTTCCCAAAATCATCTCTGCTCTTAAAAACTTAGATTCAAAAGAATATATGCAGTATCATCGAACATCGTCAAAATCCAGAATCCCTAAAGTAAATACCCAAGGAATGGTTTATCAAGATCAAGATATTAAAAATATCATGAATCTAAAATGTCAACCAAAAAGTCAAGAAAAAGAGGCTTTGAGGAAGAAGCTAATAAAGAGAAACATAATTTGTTCAAAGTAATCAATAGCTGAAGTATGAGATAAGCACGAGTTTAAAAACTACTATTTAAAATAATATAGAACTTGAACTTAACTCATATATCCCCATAAAGATATTTATACAAAAATATAAGAGACATGAGCAATATATAAATGAAAATGAATTATTCATGTATCCTTAACAAGCATTAAAAAAAATATCATAAGATCAAAAACATGCATAAATATGCTTTGTCAGACAAAGATTTAATTGATTCATAAGAAGTTAATCAAAATAAAATATGAGAATCAATAGTGAAGTATATTATTGAAGCACAAGGTTAACATAAATAATGTATATACTTTTCAAGTAAATAGAAGACTTATGCTAAACATACATACTCATAAAATACCAATCAAAGTAAATACGACATGTTAAAGACAAATCGGTAAGAAGTGACCATTAAAAATATTAAAAACGAAGAGTCAAAAGAATATTAACTCAAAAAAAAGCTCCTATGCATGCTTCAAGGATAAAACTAAAATAAATAGAATACATAGATAAATGTGTCACACTAGTAGAAAATAACATACTATATAGTGTGAACTAATCATTTAGCTAAACAACTAGTCAAGCTAGGATTATGTCTCATATTGATTTAAACAATAAATAATCAAAAGATATCAATAAAAGCTAATATCAAGACATCAGTAAGAACATGCTAGATATTAAAAAAAATTAGGAAGCATGTTACCGAAGTGGTTCTAGTGACCACACTTCTGTTGGTGCAATTGTATGGAAGATAACCTTTGTAACTTTACAATCACCAACATGTTCCATGGTTCTATTTGATATGAGAAGCTTCACCTGCAATATTAGGTGAAGACTTTGGTATCCAATATTTGGATCCATATTTGTTAGCTTTGGGAACCCATTTGCACAAGTTCATATCAACAAGTTTTCTAATCTGACAACAATTAGAAACGTGTCCATTCATACCACAATAATGACAGAAATATTAATATTAGTGCTATATACAGTAGTATGAGAACGTGCAGTGGGATGACAGGATGTGCATGGATACTTGTAATAGAAAGCATGGTTGTGTGAAGCTTTAGCTTTGCTTGCTTTCTTTCTAGATGATCTGTCGTGTGTAACTTTGTGATGTGTCACGTGTCTTGTGTTAGACTGAGTCATAGGTTGTACTACCTGCTTTCCCAGTCTAATCTCTAACTTTTTAGAGTTAGCACATATCTCATCATATTTAGTATTAAGAGCATCAATTCTACATGAAGCAAAAGAATACTTCTTCTTTTCTGATTCTAATTCCTCCTTAAGTTTAGCATTTTCTTGAGTGCTTTTCGCAATGCAATTAAGTGCCTTATGCAATCTAAACTTCAGTGTAGAAATTTTAGTAGAATTATCAGAAGGAGAACTATTTCTAGGATCATTCAATAAGCAAGTAAGCTTTTCATTCTCACGCTTATAGGATAGAATATCATTTCTAGCATGCTTATACTTATCTAATACTTTTTTGTGTTCTTCTAATAGATCATTGAAAGCATCAGATAACTCATCATGAGAAAAAATTTACTCTCTTCAGAAAAGAATTATTTTGTACCTCGTTAGATAATGCCATTGAGCATAAATTTGCAGCTTGATGAGGTTTCCTTCTCTTCTTCTTCTTCTTCAGAAACTCTTGCGCGCTTTCACACCATATGCTCGTGCTAGTGTACTTGTGAGATGATGATATTTCTTCTTTTGATTGTTCATAGTGACTCTCCTTTCTAGCAGTAGTACAATCTTCTTGGATGTGGCCTATCTTCTTGCAGTTGTCACATACAGGCTCTTCTTCGTATAAGGGATTGTGTTGTACCTTAAATCCTAATTTTGTCATGTACATATTTGCATCATTATGAAGACTATCCTTCTCTCTGGAGTTGCTAGCTTTGCTTTCATACCTGCACTCATAAGTAGCTTCAAGAACTTTCCAAATTTTATGAGATGTTGTGCAAGTAGTAATAAGATTAAATACATTTGTGTCTACAGCACAATAAAGATATGTAGCTTTTGCATCAAGGCTAGCTAACTTCTTCTCTTCCTCTGTGTAACTATAATAAGGCTTGTTATAGAGGATGTAAGAATAGAAGTGATAGTAGGCTTTTTGTAGCCATTGACAACAATTGACCATAAATCAAAATCTAGAGACTTCGAGTAGAAGCTCATCCGTGTCTTCCAATAGCTATAGTTTGTTCCATCAAATAGTAGGTCTATTTGAGGATTGCTCTTCAGTTGTGAAGTACATACTTTCCATATGTGATATAGTAATCTATGTAACAGCTATAATAATAATATAATAGCAATGTTATCTCGCTTTACCTGTATAACCTGCTTTGATAATGAGGATCTGCTCCAAGGATGTTAAGCCAAATAAGAGTCCTTGCTAGGATACCAATTGAAGGAGCAATTGGTATAAGCAATAATATCTCTATAAGGAGCACCTGCAATAATATCTGTAGAAGGAGAACCTGCTCTGATTTCAATTATAGGACAATTGGGATCAGAATATAATACCTCTAGATGGAGCACCGGCTCTGATACCAATTGTAGGAACAATTGGGATCAGAATATATTACTTCTAGTTGCTGTACTGGCTCTAATACCAATTGTAGGACCGATTGTAGGAACGAGTTGTAAAGCGCAACTCTAGAGGGGGGTGAATAGAGTAGGCAGCGAAAATTAACAATTTAAAAATTAGTAACAAGATCACATAATATATATCACAGATATATAAATGAAAAGTAGAGAGCAACGCAAACACAGGATGTATATGTAGGAACGAAATCGTAAAGCAGAATACTCTAGAGGGGGTGAATAGAGTAGGCAGCGGAATATTGATAATTAAAACTTGTTAGCAGTTAGATCACAGATATAATAATAATCACAAAAGTAAATGACAGAAATTAAAAAGTGATCAGAAGGCAAACGCAAACACCGAGATTTATACTGGTTTTCCTCTTGTGAGGACTAGTCCAGTCGGAAGAACTCTAGCTTTCAGTTGAATCCACTATGGGAAAATCCCGCAAGTTTTCATACGAAGTCCTTGCAACTTCTACAGACGCGAGCTTTGATACGAAGAACTCGACCAACTTCAATTGTGAAGAGTTGAATCTTCTATCAAGCTTCGGATTACAATCGCTCTGGAACTTCTACACCATACCGTACTGGCAGATCGACTAGAGGATTCTAACTGGCTTGGGATTTGAAAATGTAAGCTTTTAGAACTCTTTGGAAGAATGTAAGCTCAGGAAGAGAAGTGATTGAAAGTGAATTGGTGATTTGAAATGATCGAAATCCTTCTCTATTTATAGTTTTCCAAAGACAGAATTCGGGCAGAATTTGGACAGAACTCTTTGTAACAAACCGCAACTGAAGGATGACCCAGTTCAAAAACCCAACGTTCACTAACGTTCCAAATGGCCGAACTCTGGCCGAACTCGGGCCGAGTTCTCCTGGGGTTCTGCCAGTTCATTTTTGGAGAAAATAAATTTTGGCTTTTGAAAAATCCTTCAGAAGCTTTTTGTAACAATATTTTTCAAAAACGTAGGTCATTTATAAAGAATAGGATGGTTTTGAAAAACGTTTTAGGATAGCCTATTTTCCAGTACGACTCGGTGTACAATGTATTCCAAGACTCAATAAAATAAAAATTACATAGCATAACAGGAAGTACATTCTGAATGGCAAACAGCTTCAGTCTTGAACAAAGTAGAGATCCATTGTTGAGCAGTGTTCAAAACGTCGTAGGTAAATATCTGAGTTGACTTGCAATTATATCAAGACAGAGTTTGATCAATTATTAAAATCAGGTTTGACCATGACCAATGAACCAACAATCTCCCCCATTTTGATAATTGACAAACCTTGCCGATATAACATCTAAGCTGGAATCAATTCAAAATAGTAATCAAAAAATTGTTCATAATCTGTATTTCACTTGAACGAAAAATGTTAGATCCTTATTTCTCTCCCGTTGTCACTTACCAAAATAATTGCAAAGAGAAAGCTCTCCCGCAATCAATACATAAGTAACATACAGTGAAGAAACACAATAGAAATAAATAATCATGACAGTCATGGTATAAACAGTAAATATAGTAAGAGAAACAGATAGACTATAGAATAACACAGGCATGTATTTGTCACAGGCAGTATTTAATAAAGTGCGAGAATAATACTGAAACAAATAAAGTGCTGAAAAATAGACTAAGATGCCAAAACTGAGGCATAATCAAAAACCATGTCTATGAATAGTCACAAAACAAATGCTGATAATAAAAATAAGAGTACTAATAAATCTTGGAATGTCAGAGCATTTCCAAGTAAACATAAGGCATAAGTAACAGTCTCAATATCTAACATCTCAAAAATCATCATCATCCTCATCATCAACGTCATCAGCTGCAGCTCCAGCATGTCCAGAAGGACCAACTCTAGAAGTACCAGCGCCATAAGTGTGAGGAGTGGCACCAGTGGTATGATACCAATCATAGACATTCCCTGGCTGGAACAGAGAGTGGACTGTCTCGTCGTCAATGCGGTAGCCAGAAACAGAAGAGTCTCGAGGTAGAGAGCTAGCAGAATGACCCGTCTGCGCAAACCTCAGATCGGCGAAGGAGTTGGCAATCGCCTGGAACCGAGTCACATCACGGAACTCGTGTTCCCTAGAGGTCTCAACATAAAAAGACTGCAGATCTGATAAGTGCTGATGAATACCCTCAAAAGTCATAGGGTAAGAATAAGGAGGAACAGATACGGTGGGAGCTGTGGGAGTAGGTACAGGAGGAGTAGGTGCAGTAGGTGGAAACAGTGGCAATGCTGCGATGAGAGAGTTTGAGAAACTTGGGCTCGGGGTCGACAGCACAAGTAGATAGGTCAATATCAAATCTCTGAAAGATAAGAGGAATAAGTATCGCATAAGATAGGTTGTGGTCTCTCCACATCTACCCCATCATCTGGATGATAGTCTTAGGGACAGAAAATGGAATCCCCTTAAGAAAATGATAAAGACAGAGAGCTCAAGTGTAGTGACATCATCTTTAGAAGTAGATTTGGAAGTAAGGTGGAATATATGATGCGATGTAATTCGTAGTTAAACAAGTTCACGTTATTAGCCTTGAACTTTCCAGGACGAGCGCGTGCAGGCACAAAGTTCATTCTTGAAACTAACGAGTGTCGTGCCATCGGGAAAATCAAAATCAGTGATGTCATCGAGCGGGGCACCTTCATTTGGGATACCAAGGATTTTCGCTAACGTTTCATCAGTGAATTCGATATCAATTCCTCCGACACGTGTCCTCGCGGTAAAAGTGTCTAACACAAAATTACAATAGAATAATCTGATGGCATTAGTGGCAATGGGGAATTGTAAGGTGACAAAATATTGTAACCCTAATGTCTCAAAGTAAGAGCGGTGATCCGGAAAAATAGTCCACTTAATCGGCGATCCGGTGCAAATAGTACGCATGATAAAATCGGCGTACCACAATAAAGCTTGATCGAAAGTTTTAAAGTAAAACTCATCTGACGCACCATCGTCCGATTGGACCGAAGAAAAAAGGCAATCTGTATGCGGATCTGAAGACGATGCCTCTTCACTAGCATTGGTCTTATTCCTCTTGAAGGGATTGAACTTAGGCATTCTTTCCCAAAATTTCTAGAAACCCTAAGTATGAAAAGTGGAGGAGAGAGGAATTATACCTTCCAAGAATTGGATATGTTGTAGAGGACGAAGTTCTCCACACGAATCCAAAGTTTGGACGAGAAACTCCACAAGGATTGGAAGAATAAGGATGGAGAAGAAGCTAGGGTTTCGGAGGCACGCTGCTGCTGTTATGAGGATGTAGGGTAGAATGAAGAAGAAGGAAGCCTCGGGTTCGTGCTGGTACATATATACCTAGCCGAACTCTGGCCGAATTCGGACCGAACTCGGGCCGAATTCGCCAAGGGTTGCTTGGCTATATATATATATATATATATTATAATATATATATATATATATATATATATTATATATATATATATATAATATATAATTCAAATGAGGCCACATTCTTTTTATTAATTCGTTTCAAATGCTTAATTCAAAGTTTAGTAATTTTAAATCTCAAAATAATATAATTAATATTATTTTATAAATTAATATTCTTTACTCAGCATCTGTCTCAGATTAGCTGTAGGTGTACTGTCCCAGCTAACGGAGCTTCACCGGGGAACTCTTAAGTACCGCTTCGCTTCGACCGTAGTCGTGGTGACAGACAGACTCTTTTTGGCTTGTCTCGAAAACAGTTTTTGAGAATCGAATAAATTAATTAATAAAACAAAATTAATTAATATTATTGACATCTAAAATGCCTAATTCTCGATGTAAATAATTGAAACGATCTTCCGCTAAAGATTTTGTGAGTATGTCAGCTAATTGATTCTGTGTGTCTATGTATACAAGGTCTATATCTCCATTTTGTTGATGATCTCTAAGAAAGTGATGTCGAATCTCGATATGTTTAGTACGAGAATGACATACTGGATTCTTAGTCAAATTAATAGAACTAGTGTTGTCACAGAAAATGGGTATGTGTGTAAAATGCAATCCATAGTCTTCTAAAGTTTGTTTCATCCACAAAATTTGTGCACAACAACGTCCTGCGGCGATATACTCAGCCTCGGTTGTTGATAATGCAACAGAATTTTGCTTTTTACTAAACCAAGAGACTAGAGCTTTTCCTAGGAAATGACATGTGCCGCTAGTGCTTTTTCTATCTACTTTGCATCCGGCAAAATCAGAATCAGAATAACCAGTTAGGTCAAACGACGTAGTTTTGGGATACCATAAGCCGACAGAAGAAGTGCCTTTAAGGTATCGGAAGATACGCTTAACTGCGCACAAATGTGATTTCTTAGGATTAGCTTGAAAGCGTGCACATAAGCAAACACTGAACATTATGTCTGGTCGACTAGCAGTTAAATATAATAGCTACCGATTATACCTCGATACTTACGTATGTCGACAAGTTTGCCTTGTTCATCAATATCAAGCTTGGTTGAAGTCGCCATTGGAGTGCTAAGGGGTTTTGCTGCTTCCATGTCAAACTTCTTTAATAGATCCTTTGTGTACTTTGCTTGATTTATGAAATCCCATTGTTGGTTTGTTTGATTTGCAGTCTGAAAAGAATTTCAGCTCTCCCATCATGCTCATCTCAAACTCATTCTGCATACACATTGAAAATTTTTGACAAAGAGATTCATCAGTAGATCCAAAGATAATATCATCTACATAGACTTGAATCAAAAGAATATTATTATTCAAAAATTTTATAAACAAAGTAGTGTCAACTTTCCCTTTGAAAAACGTTATCAAGTAGAAAAGTGCTTAGATGATCGTACCAAGTACGAGGGGCTTGTTTCAAACCGTATAAAGCTTTCTTCAACTTGAAAACATATTCAGAAAATTTAAAATCAGTAAAACCGGGTAGTTGAGCTACATAAACCTCTTCTTTTATAAAACTATTTAAAAATGCACTTTTGACATCCATTTGAAATAATTTAAAATTATGAAAATATGCAAATGCACATAACATGCGAATGGATTCTAATCTCGCAATTGGGGAATAAGTCTCATCGAAGTCGATACCTTCTTCCTGATTGTATCCTTGAGCTACGAGTCGAGCCTTATTACGAGTCACTAAACCATTCTCGTTCAGTTTATTTCGGAATACCCATCGGGTGCCAATGACCGGATGATCAACAAGCTTGGGAACAAGTTCCCAAACTTGATTCCATTCGAATTGGTTTAATTCCTTGCATAGCATCTAACCAAAAATTATCACTACATGCTTCATCAATTTTTGGGTTCAAACTGCGAGACAAAAGCAACACAAAAAGCTATATCTTTATTAGAGGAAAGAGTACTTACACCCTTGGTAATCTCACCAATTACCAAGTCCTTTGGATGAATAGCCAAGAATCTCATCTCTATTGGTATAGTCTCAAGATTGCTAGTTCCGCTTCTTTGCTTGGAGGTTCATCTGATGCCTGATTTGATGGTTTTGCATCTTTGTGTGAAGGTTTTACAGTAGCTGTACTTGGTGCGATTATGTCTTCATTGTCATCATCGTCTAAGTGTTGATTTAGCTCATCAAACTTGACGTTGATAGATTCTTCAATGATCATGGTTCTTTTGTTGAAGACTCTATATCCTTTGCTCTTTGCTGCATAAAAAAATATACCTTCATCGGCCTTTTATCAAATTTACTCAAATTATCTTTAGTATTAAGAATAAAGCATTTAAACCAAAGATTTTGAATAAGAAACATTTGGTGTTCTATCAAACCATAATCCATAGGGAGTCTTCTTCGATATAGGTCGAATTAGAACCCTATTGAGAATATAGCATGCTGTATTTACAGCTTCATCCCATAAATATCTAGGTAGACTAAACTGATTCACATAACTAGCCATTTCAGATAGAGTTCTGTTCTTACCACAACTCCATTTTGTTGTGGAGTCCTAGGACAAGAGAATTCAGCAGATAAGTGTGTGTCACAAAATTGCTTGAATTCTGCATTCTCAAATTTGCCGCCATGATCACTACGAATGCGAGTAATCATCAATCATTTTTCATTCTGTATTTTTTTGCAAAAGGTGACGAATTCTGATAATGCATCGTTCTTGCGTACAAGAAAATAAACCCATGTATATCTAGAAAAATCATCTAATGACAAATGCATATAACTTACCACCTAGACTAGCAATTCTGCTGGGTCCAAATAAGTCCATATGCAACAATTGTAAAGGTCTAGTGGTACTTACAGCGTTCTTGGATTTGAATACGGATTTGGTAGCTTTGTTCTTTTCACATTCACTACATACCGTATCCTTCTTGAAAGAAATATCTGGTAAGCCGCGTACCAACTTCTTCGTAGATAATCTTAAAATTGTATCCATATTTGCATGACCGAGTCTCATATGCCATAGTTGACTCTCAATACTTTTGGCCATCAAACATCTACCAATGTCACCGATACCGATTATGTACCCTCTCAAATTATTACCGAAGGAGACATATCCTTCTTTATTCCTCTTCGACAGTGTTGCAAATAATGAAGCGTCACCGGTCATGTGCCGTGAGCAACCGCTGTCGAGGATCCATTTGTTCCTAGCATATGAAAGGTGTCCCACCTACAAAATAATTTGCAGATAAAACTTTGGTACCCATTTCTTGTAGGGTCCTGACTGGTTAGTTTTCGGTATCCATGCATAAACATTTAAATCTACTAACTTTTTGATTCTACATGCAGAAAATATATGACCAATGAGGCCACAATAATGACATTTAGCATGTTGAGTGTTGAAAGTAGTGTGAGGTGCATGATTGGTAGTTTTGGTTTTCTAGTATAGAAGAATGCATGCCTATTAGTCTTCTTAGGCATAGTCTTGGTATGGTTTGGTCTGACAGTGTTGGGCGTGTTCCGATGATTCGGTAATTGACACGTGTTAGAATAGGAAGCAGCAACTTCAGGCCGTTTTCCTAAACTAATTTCCAACATTTTGGAAGTATCATATAATCTAGTATAGTCAGATGTGAGTGATTCTAATCTGACCTGTGCACACTGGAGACTCTTTCTCTCCTTAGATAGGTCTTTCTTTAACTGGATAATAGTTTGGTCTTTTTCTTCGGATAGCTTAACAGTCTCGTGTAACAACAATTTAATAGAAGAAAGCTCACCAAACTCATTTGAAGAGTCATTATCTCTAACCTGATCTAGTAGGTCGGTAAGTCTTCCTATTTCACCTGTACTCTTTGAGTACCTTCTTAGAGGTTTCATATTTGCTACGCAGTTTACTGTAATCATCTAACAGTTCACTGAAAGCCTCTCCTAGTTGCTCAAAGTAAAATCATCATAAGGGTCAAATAGAGGATTAATGATTACCTGATCGCAAGTCATCAAGCACACATTTGCAGCATCATCAGATTGTTCATCTTCTGAGTCACTGGCTTCACTTTCATGCCATATGCTTGTGTTGGCGTACTTCCTTGATGTAGATTTCTTCAGGTAGCCTTTGTCATATTTGTTATTTTTCTTTAATGATGATGCTGAGGGACAATCTTTCTTTATGTGTCCTTTCTTCTTGCATCCGTAGCAAATAGGGTCTTCCTTATTGTTGTTGTTGTCTTTGCTGTCTTTGTTCTCCTGTTAAATCTCATGACCTTCTTAAACTTTCTTACCAGAAGTGCTTGATCTTCAGAGTCGGAGTCGCTGTCGTCGGAATCATCTTCGATGGTTCTTCTATGTTGAGCCTTGAGAGCGATCGTCTTCTCTGACTTCTCCTTTGGTGTAGCATCTTCAAAATTTTGAAGTTCTAACTCGTGAGTGAGTAGCTTACCCATGAGTGTTTCTAGAGACATTGTTGAGAGGTCATTTCCTTCAATGATTGCTGTAACCTTTGGAATCCAGTTCTTTGTAAGGGCTCGTAGAAGTTTGCGAATCTTTTCATGGTTACTGTAATCCTTGCCTAGTGAGGACAAAGAATTTACAATATCCAAGAATCTTGTAAACGTCTGAGTGACTGATTCACTTGGCTTCATTTTGAACGCCTCATACTCCTAAGTAAGTCTGCTGATCTTTGACTCCTTGACTTGTGTTGTTCCTTCGTGGGTTACTTCGAAAAGTTTCCATACTTCGTTTGATGTTGTGCAAGTAGACACCCTGTTGAATTCAGTTCTGTCTAAAGCACAAAATAAAGCATTAATAGCACGTGCGTCAAGACTGGCCTTTTTCTTTTCTTCCTCTGTATATTTGTCATGGGGTTTTTCAGCTAAAACACCATTAACATAAATATGAGGTGGCTTTTTATAGCCATCAATAACTACAGACCATAATTCAAAATCAAGAGATTTCAGAAAGAAACTCATACGTGTTTTCTAATAATTGTAGTTTGTGCCGTCAAACAGTGGGGGTCTGTTTGTGGCTTGGCCTTCACTTGTGAATTTCCCAGTTGCCATGTGTAATGTTGTGATCTATATAACAATTGAATATAACTGCAATTTTACCTTGCTTTACCTGTATAACCCGCTCTGATACCAATTGTAGGAACGAAATCGTAAAGCAGAATACTCTAGAGGGGGGTGAATAGAGTAGGCAGCGGAATATTGCTAATTAAAAACTTATTAGCAGTTAGATCACAGATATAATAATAATCACAAAAGTAAATGACAGAAATTAAAAATTGATCAGAAGGCAAACACAAACACCGAGATTTATACTGGTTTCCCTCTTGTGAGTACTAGTCCAGTCGGAAGAACTCTAGCTTCCAGTTGAATCCACTATTGGAAAATCCTGCAAGTTTTCATACGAAGTCCTTGCAACTTCTACAGACGCAAGCTTTGATATGAAGAACTCGACCAACTTCAATTGTGAAGAGTTGAATCTTCTATCAAGCTTCGGATTACAATCATTCTGAAACTTTTAGACCGTACTGCACTAGCAAATCGACTAGAGGATTGTAACTGGCTTGGGATTTGAAAATATAAGCTTTTAGAACTCTTTGGAAGAATGTAAGCTCAGGAAGAGAAGAGATTGAAAGTGAATTGGTGATTTAAAATGATCGAAATCCTTCTCTATTTATAGTTTTTCCAAAGACAGAACTCTGACAGAATTCGGGCAGAATTCGGACAGAACTCTTTGTAACAAACTGCAACTGAAGGATGACCAAGTTCAAAAATCCAACGTTGACTAACGTTCCAAATGGCCGAACTCGGGCCGAGTTCTCCTGGGGTTCTGCCAGTTCATTTTTAGAGAAAACAAATTTTGGCTTTTTGAAAAATCCTTCAGAAGCTTTTTGTAACAAGAATATTTTTCAAAAACGTAGGTCATTTATAAAGAATAGGATGGTTTTGAAAAACGTTTTAGGATAGCCTATTTGCCAGTACGACTCGGTGTATAATGTATTCCTAGACTCAATAAAATAAAAAATTACATAGCATAACAGGAAGTACATTCTGAATGGCAAACAGCTTTAGTCTTGAACAAAGTAGAGATCTATTGTTGAGCAGTGTTCAAAACGTCGTAGGTAAACATCTGAGTTGAATTGCAATTATATCGAGACAGAGTTTGATCAATTATTAAAATCAGGTTTGATCATGACCAATGGACCAACAGTATACTGGTTTCCCTCTTGTGAGGACTAGTCTAGTCGGAAGAACTCTAGCTTCCAGTTGAATCCACTATGAAAAATCACCACAAGTTTTCATCCGAAGTTCTTGCAACTTCTACAACGCGAGCTTTGATCCGAAGTACTCGACCAACTTCAATTGTGAAGAGTCTTTCTTCAATCAAGCCTCTTATTACAATCGCTCTAAAACTTCTAGACCGTACCGCACTGGCAAATTGACTAGAGGATTGTAACTGGCTTGGGATTTGAAAATGAATAGCTCAGAACACTTTGGAAGAAGTAGTAAGCTTATATAGAAGAGATATGAAAGTGAATTGTTGTGTGAGTGAATTGAAATGATCGAAATCCTTCTCTATTTATAGTTTTTCCAAAAGCAGAATTCTGACAGAATTCGGGCAGAATTCGGGCAGAACTCTATGAGAAAATCTCGTTGGGATCCGTAACTGCGGTAATACCAAGTTCAAAAAGCAACGTTTACTAACCGAACTCTGGCCGAATTCGGACCGAACTCGGGCTGAATTCTGTTAGAGTTCTGTCAGGGTTTTTGCAAATTGGTTTGGGCTTTTTGAAAAGTCAAACAGTTAGGAAGTAGTTTGGGTTTTTGTAAGTGGGCTTGTTTTTAAAATGAAAGGGTATTTTGAAAATGTTTCTCGGGTAGCCTATTTGCCAGTACGATGCAGTTTATATCGTATTCCTAGACTCAATAAATATTAAAAAAAATATTGATGAAATAGAAAAATCAAGAGCCCTTTGATGACGCCTTTCTTCAAATATTTGAGCAGACTTGAAGACGCCTTTTTTACTTGACGGCATATGTCCAAAGATAAACAGATCTGGAAATCTGAATACCTTTCGGAGGCTTCGCCCCCGAACCCCTGACGGGGGGCGCTGCCCCCTCGACCCATGTCCGCTGACCGGGCAGCGGAACTCTAGATACGAGGCCCCGGATAGGTCGTTAGGCAGTTCAGAGAAATCTTCTTATATAACGCCGTCTTTGGCCCATCAATAATTCTCTATTATATATGTCCTGGTTTGTTCATGTTTAATCATGCTTACAGCATGTCTACAAATACGTGTTAGGCAAACAAAACATTATGATGTATTATGATACAAACATAGAAATATGATATAGAATATTAGGACAATGCTAAGTTAAAGTAGCAACATGATAGTGATTACATAAATATTAGTGATGTCATTATGGTAAACTTAATTGATTAGACATATTCAAAAACATGATATAATCATTGGGCTAACAAACAAGCCTCCGAAGAATAATAAGATTCAACCCCTTTAAAGGGATCGATATCGACGAATTCAGTCTTCACGAAACCGTACTTATTGACATACTTGAAGCACTGGTAAAGGGTGGATGGCACGATCATATAATCATGTATCCACGGACATCCCAGAAGGATGTTGTAGAAGGTGTCTGCATCTATGACGTAGCAGGTGACTTCCGTCTTCAGGTTGCCAATCTGACATTTCAATCGGATCTTCCCTAGAGGATAACTCATTTCCGAGTTAAAACCGCTAATAGCAGTATTGGTCGCCGCTAGCCAGTGCATCGGGATGCCAAGAAGTTGGAGCAAGATTTTCGGGATGATGCTTATTGACGAGCCAGGGTCGATATGCATCCGATCCACCTTGATGTCGCCTATGTATCCAGTATAGTACAAGGGGAGATCATGCAGATTGGACTTGATCAACATGTCCTGTGGAGTAAATATAATGTTGGGCATCGCATTTTGGAGTGCTTCGCTTAATGCGACACGAAGATCCTTGTAGAGCCTTAGGAGCTCATACAACGACAACTTTGCTGGCATATTAACTAATTGTGCCAATATGTCAAAGTTATAAGGTCTCTCCAGTCCCTGAGGTACATCATTATGGAGTGGCCTGTCGAAACGGGTTTCCTTTGGCCTGGATTTATCTGTCAGTGGAGGTTGGGATGGCCTTGGAACATCATAGGAAGGCAACGTTGCCGGCTGAGGATCTTCGACTGAACTATCCCGTGTGGGCTGGACTTGCGCTCCGGACCGGATAACAACGACTGCAGCTTCCTCAGGCTCGGCTGAAATTGTATAGCAGGATCTAGACTTCCTGCCCTTCTTCTTGTTGGTATAAGATGGCACCGCCTGGGTAACTTCGGGCACTAAGTCCGGGTGTACCCACATGATTTCTTCTCGCAAGGTGGTGAGAGGTATCAGTCCAGATGTCTGGTCCCAGACGGGTGGAAGATTAGTAACCTCCATCGTTGCCCAAGGGACAGGTATTATCCCGTCTGGGGTGGTTGTTGGAGGAAAGTTGCTGAACTGAATTGACACCATGTTCGCTGCCACGGTAACCTCTTTAAAATCTATCGACAGAGCATTGGAGTCGATAAGACTTTGAATATACCGCTTTAATTGGAAGCAGTCATGAGTGGAATGATGGACATAGCGGTGGAAGTGACAGTATTTTGGGTCCTCCACTTCTGCCGCTCGAGGCTCACGCCTTGGTGGAGGGAGCTGGATCCTACCCCCTTGCAAGTGCATATCGAAGATAGGTTTGACATGACTATCTTCAAATGAGTAATTCACCTTAGGCCACGGACCTTCTGCCTGCTTTTGTTCGGGCTTCTGGGTTGCATCAGCGACCATGGCCTGTTTGCCCTTATTATTTCGGTTGGAGATGGCGCAACTGTTGTTGTTGCTAGAGGTGGAACCAGGACGTCTGCCCTTATCCTCTCCGTTTGGGATGTGTAATCCCAGCTGGCGATCCTTCTTCAATTTCGCCTCTGCGTTGGTGGCACTTAAGATGAAGGTTGTCCAATCCCTGAACTGATCGTCGCCCATCCAGAGGCTAATTGCGGGGAGCAACTTCTTCTGGCAGATTTAAATCAAGGAGCTCTCGGGATTGCCTTGGGGCAACCTTATTGCGGTTTGGCGGAGCCATTCGATATAGTTCCTTGTCAGCTCCCTCTCTCACTGAACGACATCCATGAGAGACGACATTATCACATCATGCCCCACTTCATAGAATCTCTCCAGGAACATGTGCTTGAAGTCGTCAAAAGAATGGATACAGTTGTCGAAAAGGTTGCGGTACCAGTCAAACGCGATCCCCTCCAATGCTCCAATGAATAATCGTGTAAGGATGGCATCACTATGCGGCAAGTGGTCGGTTGTGACTTCAAAGTAAGTCATGTACCGACTAGCAGAGGTTTTTCTATCATATGAATCGATATGAAACAGCTTGTACCGTGGTCGAAAAGGCATATCTCTCCATACAACGGGATATGGCTGTCGTATTCTGAGGTCCCGAGAGGAGTCTCGGACATTAAACATCGCTCGAAGCTCCTGGACTTCCCTCCTTGGCTTCATTTGCAGTTGAAGGAACGGATGCTCCTACGGGATCATCACCCAAAGGAGAGGCAGTCGTGTTGGAGTCCATGTTGACTGCGAGTCCCAAGCTTGTTTGTCCGGGCGTCCTTGCTGATTGAGTTGGCAAGGCGGCTTTGATCTCGTCCATGAATTTGACCAAGGACAGGAGCATGGCTTCCAGTACTTCTAGCCGTTGTCGGTCGGAAGGCGCTTCATGATCACCGTCAGCCATAAAGACTGTCCTCACGTAGGTAGAGGTGGAAGGGATTGTAGCAGAGGTACTCTCTATGCCATACCCTTGTATAGAGAAATCGTCGGGAAACGTCAGAATGTCATCTTCCTCGGACTCGGAAGGGGAGCTACCCCCTGTACAGGAAGCCGCATCGTCTTGGTGAGGGTAATGGCCCTCAGGGAAATCCAAGTCTATTGTGCAGTTCTGGGGGATCTCTACCCCCTGTGTGTGCTCTTGGTACACTGGGTTGTCGCATATACTGAGGGGACTACTACCCCCAGCTCCATCTACTCTCAAGGAGGCCTAAGGTGCACCCCCGGGTGCTGGCAGCTTCTTTTTGGATCGAGTGCCCAAATAGACACCCCCTGTGGTTGTTGGTGGCAACCCTCCAGATGAGGGTCTCCTTGCAATACTGGCCGAGATCGCCGGGCTGGAAGAGCCTGTATTCTTTTCTTCCTTGCTAACCTTTTGAGTGGAATTACAGAAGGCGAGAGGAAACTCCTCGTCTTCCAGAATTTGCACCTGTTTCTTCAGTTGTTGTTGGATAGGTGTTGGTTGCTGCAATCGCTGGAAAATAGACTGCCGTCCTTCAGGTGCTGCTGATTTGTCGCAGCAACAATTGATGATGACTTGGGTGCAACGACGTCTCGAGAGAAACTCATTGCATGCCAATGTTGTCACCTTGCGTTTGTGAGTAATCACCTCACGCAAGTCGGTAGCAAGTTGATCTACCTTTGTACCAAACTTGTGGACTCGGGAATCCCGAGCGCACAGGTACTTAGGTATCATGTTTGCTCCCTGATCCATGGCTAGTAAAAGCACTTGCTCTGGATCGTTGGAGGGATACTTTAAAGACCCATCCTGTCCATTAGCCCGGGGGGACTGGACGCGTGTGGTTCTGTATAACTTTTCGTCAGGAGCCCGTGTAACAGTCAACGGGGCCCGTTGACAATCAGCAACTTGGACAGTTGTCTGGGCTTGTTGGGTTCGCACTGCCTTAGACTTCTTTGACTTAGCACCGGAAGGCGCATAGTAGAAAGAGTCCAGATTAATACATCCCATATTCTCAATAGGCCACATGGCGTCGGGCCCGCATGAGAGATGGCAGACCACAGAGCTTCTGACAGGGCCGCATGGAACATTCTGTCTGAGGCCAGTTTTGGTTGCCGCATAGGCTATCCTCTTGCGGCCAAAGCTGGATGTCGCATAGGCCATCTTCCTGCGGCCAGAGTTGGCTATCGCATAGGCCATCTTTCTGCGGCCAGAGTTGGTTGCCGCATGAGTTGTCTGCCTGCAGCCAGAGTTGACTGCCGTATGGACAGACTGCCCATCTCTCTTATGTGGCTTCTTCTTTGTCCGCATGGATTTTTCTTGTGCCCCCAAAAACTCAGCATCGTAGTGTTTTCCTTTGCTGTATTTGGGGACAGTAGGGTCCTCTGTGGTCAGAAGCAAAGTCGTAGGAGAGCTTTGGCCATCGTCTTGGGCTGCAGAAGGAGCTTCTTCGAGAACTTGGTCGGGGGCAACCATTCTGGGCACCGACGTCATGCGAGTTCTCTTTGGGTTGGTTCGCTTCTGAGACGGACTGGCGCTCCCTTCAGAGAGCAATTCTTCGAAGACTTGTTGGTCAAAGCGAACCACAAGCATTTGCTACGTAGAGCCGAGTTTGGACGCGTCAGATTGCGTCACCAACTTCTCATCAGAAGAGAAGGACGTCCCCAGCAGAGTCGTTATCGTGTTTGCCATTAAAAAATCAAAGACAGGTATTACAGAAATACTGAAATTGATTGCATGCTCGCTTGTACAAAGAGAAGCCTAGAAAGAAATCATAGGAAACAATCTAAGTACAATTGTTTAGTTTTGATTCTGGGGGGTGACGGTGGAGGCTCGGAAAAGTGCTATCAACTCTGCCTTACTCCGTGGACTATCTGACGATGTCTTTAACTCTTGAAGAAATTGTCTTTTTGAAGGTTGCCAGCCTTTTGCAGGGGTATAACACCCTGCTATTTATAGTGGTGCGTGTGTGGAGCCGCATATATGGTCTATGGCCACGTGGCTGATTAACATGTAAAAACCCGCTCTTTGGCCGCCATCTGTCGATTTGTTGGGATTTTGTTGCAGCAAATCTGGACAGTTAGGACTTGGTCAGCCTGCCACGTGTCCTGTCGCAGGAATCTTTTTGAGCCGCATGAGTCTCTCAGTTTTCGGCCATGTGGGGCCGCACGAGACTCATGCGGCTTAAGTCGCAAGCTTCCTTAGCCCACTTGCATAGATTCTGTAATTTGGCCGCATAAAGCTCATGCGGCTTGGGTCACAGTCACTTTTGGCCGCATGAAGTTTGGGGCCGCATATGTTTGAGCCGCATAAGGACCATGATACTCCTTCTGGCTGCATAAAAGCGTACGAACCCTGCTTTTGGTGACGTCTCACGTCTTATCTTTTTGTCAAAGTGTCAGAGCTGTCACTTTTGTCAGTTTTGACAGGACTTGTCAGCTTTATCAGACGAACTACTCCTCTTGGCCGCATATCATTCTGCCGCAGCTATTTTTGTCGACGGGCCACATAAACCATTGAATCGGTCATGCGACTATCCTTTATATGGACCTGTTTAGTCCAAAGTACATATGTGGCAATTTGTGATCTGCATGAACCCTATATTTTCTATGCTTCTACAAAGAGTACTTGTCAAGAGTGCGCCTCGATGGGCCACTATCATGTAAGTAAAGAAAGACATGTTCAAGAGTGCACCACAATGGGTCATTATCATGTAAAGCAAACAAAGACATGTTCAAGAGTGCACCACAACTGGTCACTATCATGTAAAGCAAAGAAAGGCATAAATCATGAGTGCACCACAACGGGTCACTATAAAGAAATTCTAAACATGGCATAAATTGTAAAGTACAATAAATCCGGAAAAGCATGAAAACACATATCATATCACATAAGAAATATTCGAAAGAAAAGACATACCCTGACATGTGAGAAGGGATAAATAAAAGTAACTAATTGGGATAAAAATAATAATTCAAACTATGCTAGTGTTAGGTGTACAAAGGGTGTACGATTACTTTCTAATTGTACAAGATCATCAAATCATGTTAAGAAATTTATTGCAGTCGAAGAAACCTCAAAACGTCAAGTACGAAAATTATGCCAAAAGATCAAAACTATGATTGAAGTTATCAATCGCATATGAATTCCAGTTAAAGTGAAACAAGAAGATTCTTGAAGCCAAGACAAAGATCTACAACTTTCATGTTGGAAGTTGGGAGAAATTCTAGCTACAAATCAGTCAAATAGGACATAAAACAGCCAAGAATAGCCAAAATAGGCACTATGCGGCACTATGTAAGCCATGCGACACTATGCAATCCTGCGACACTATTCATCTATGCGGCACTATGCAAGCCTGCAGCACTATTCATCCATGCGGTACTATTCAAGCTTACGACACTATGCAAGCCATACAGCACTATTCATCCATGCGATACTATGCAAGCCTGCGGCACTATGCAAGCCATGCGGCACTATGCAAGCTTGCGACACTATTCATTAATGCGGCACTATTCAAGTCTGCGATACTATTCATCCATGCGGCACTATACAAGCCTGCGGCACTATTCATCCATGCGGCACTATACAAGCCTGTGGTACTATGCAAGCCATGCAGCACTATTCATCCATGTGGCACTATGCAAGCCTGCGGCACTATATATCTATGCGGACTGGCACTATGCTGTCAGCCTTATGCATTCATGCGGACTGGCACTATACGGCCAGCACTATGCATTCATACGGACTAGCACTATACGGACAGCACTATGCAGCTATACGGACTGGCACTATGCGGCCAGCACTATGCATCCATGCGGACTGGCACTATGCTGCCAGTACTATGCATCCATGCGGACTGGCACTATACGGCCAGCACTATGCATCTATACGGACTGGCACTATGCGGCCAGCACTATGCATCCATACGGACTGGCACTATTCATCGTCCCTGCCAGAACCAGGACAGACGAACATAGAAGATGTACAAATCTTACTTTGGCCATAACTTCCTCAAAACAAGTCGAAATCTAACTTTTCAAAGGTCAAAATTGTGTTGAATCAAATTCTCTACCACATGAAACAATTAGTTTTTGAAAACAAGTAAGTTTGATAGATCAAAACCCAAGAAAACCAAAAATAAAGTAAACTTAAATCTACAAGAATTTATCCACCAAAATGAAAAATGCCAAGTTCTAAAGATGCTTAGAATCATGTAAGAAAGAGTTTAGAACAAACAAAATAATATTTGTCCAACAATTGGCAAGATGTACTTGTCTTAGGTTGGAGGAGAAAATGAAGAGGAAGAAGATGAAGAGAATAAAAATAATGGAGGGGAGAGAGAGAAGTTGGTTTTTATATAAAACCCTTCTCATCTAAAACCAACCCAAACCAAGTCATGCCAAGTTGAACCAAACCAAATTAAACCAAGTCAAAATTAAACCAAAGCAAGACTAAGAAGACAAGTCAAAATACGGGTCACCTGACAATGGCCAGAATTTCGTATACGCACACTGAAAATACGTATAACAGAAAATGGGAGTGACAGACATGCCGGTATACACTGGTATACTGGAGGTATGCCGGTCAAGGAAAAAATCTATAAGTTGAAACTTTTTTAAAATGTTCCGAAAACCAATAAAATACGAAATACAGTACAAAAGTATGTATCAGTATATAAATACCGATACTGTGAGACGAGTCTCAAAACTCTCCCATCCTTAGAAAAATTATGTCCTCGAAATTTCTTAAAGCTAGTCGAGCAAGATAACCAAAACAAAAGCTCAAGAAAAATATAATCATCTCAGTAAAACGAAACATGGCATGTAAGTAAATGAAGGCAACAATAATATAAATAAATGCGTAAGCAATAACACAACCACAATCAAGAAGGGTTGGAGGCATATGAATAAATATGCCTCCTAATTCAGTAGAGTAGGGACCAACATCCTCGCTGGCCTACACTAACTCCAAAATGGATAAAAGGTCAAGTCTCAAAGTAAGTCGGTACCAATGACTTAGCCTAAGACATGACACTACCCAGGATGTATCGTCGTTGTCGAGACACGTGATAGATATCATGTATCTCGAAATACGAAGAAAGAAGAGTATGCTATCGCTCTCGTACTGCCTCCACAGTAGGTCGGGCTCGATATGCTGACTGACTGGATGACTGGTACTGTCTGGCTCGAATCCGCACTTCCTCTGGCTGCCAGTCCTCGGCTTGAAATTCCTCGGGTATTCTTTGCTCACTTCGGTCTATCAACGTCTGGATACTGCTGGAGAACAAGATCTCGTCATTGTCGTGACTCCATCATTTCCTTGATAATCCCTATGAGTGCAGGTACATCGGGCTGAACTGGAACTACCTCCGTTCGGAATGCTAACTGTATTGGCACAACTGGCTGATCGAGATTGACTGACATCTCTGCCCTCGAGTCAACTCTCGACTCTGTATCTGAATGTTAAGACTGATCCTCCACAACTAGCCTGACAGAAGATTGCTGACCTGTCGTTGGCAGAACCCAAACAAGGTAATCGGAAGGATTAGGAACAGTGTCCCTGGAAGTTAAAGAACACAAGGATCAAATCGAGGAAACAGAAGAGATCAACGATCATGGCAGATATCAGGTCAAATGATCAGAGATAGAGAATAATACGAAGGATATCAATAAAGGATAATTGTGATTGAGATAAATAAACATCAGTAACCCCCACATATCTGATAAATCAGGCCTTGCATGAGCCACCACTATAACTTTGTCACGCCCCAGAACCAGAATACTGGCATGTGGGAACAGACAAGTCCAGCTATGTCACGACCCGCACCCGCTTTTCGGATACGAGACGTGTCCAAGCCAGCCTACGCCGCAGAGTCGACGATAGAACGCTGTCAAGCCCGCAAGAAAATAAATGCTCAAAAATAAACATTTGCTGCTCATTCACATTTCTAATTTATTACAACATTTACAACATTTATTTATAAAAGAAAAATAAAGTTTTACAATTAAAGAAATTGATACAAATGCTTTCGATTCTAGGTTGTCCTCAGCATACCCAAGTCTTCCCAATGCTAACAGTGATCACGGCTAAACCTGAAAAATGTTGGTTTCCAGTCAGGAATGGAACAAGTACACAAACCGACGACAATGCAAAAACATAATAGAATTAACAAGACATAAAAATAGCATATGGAATATGAAAGCTAGTAAGAAAACTGATGACATGGCACGGTGGAAAAGTAAAAGGAAAAATAAAAGACATCTACCTATGTGGTGTGAAATACCTTTTAATACGTGAACGGCTGGGCTAATACGGCACATCATACGATGGCTATCGTTCAGTAATAGTACGGCTAACTCATACGTGAGTGTGTATGACTTAGCTATCGTTCAGTAATGTAATTGGGTTTGTTCACGTATTTACTTAGTATTTCTCCTTCCGACTACTCCGTGTGACGAGCGTGTCAACAAGCAGCAAGATATATGTATAGACATGAAATGAAAAGACTACTATGAATCGGAAAGCAATCAGAAAGTGCACTTGCCTGAGGTCCTTGCACAAACCGTAGTCACAAGCCGAGGGTGAAGGAAAGTCGATCTAGAAGCTATCAACCTATAACATACATCGCACCACGAACAGTGCACGAAAACACCAAATTAATTCTAATGTTCTAGTTCTAAATAGTGGCTAGTTGGGTTACTAATTTAATAATAATTAATTCTATAATAATTCACTTAAAAATTTAATTTAACCTAATAATAATCTGAATATAATCTAAACATACAAGTTTGGCCATCAAAAGTCATCTTTCTCAATTTTGGAAACCATGGCACGCAAATCGAGACGTACCGTTGACTTTTTGGTCAAACGCTATGAACTCTAGATTTTGAAAGTGCACCTTGGTAGATTTCAGTGCCACGAGTGCGCTGGAATTGACCGTGCCTCAAAATCACGCTTTGGTCAAAAGATATCGCCGTTATGGCTAATCGTGACCAAAACGGGGATCAACCGATCAGTTCTGAGTTCAACAGAATAAATAAAATATTAAATGAACGAAATAATTTTTGGATAAAATATATTTCGTAGGGCTCTGTGTTAGCTTTCCAAAACTTTAAACGGTTCGTGATTTCGATTTCTGGTTCTCCCAGAATCTCGAAATCACCGAAACGTGTCAAGTTTCGGACAACCGACACTCTACGAATTTTCCAGAAATTTAGGTTCAGAAATTATGAAAATAAATTTGATATTCCGAAACTATACCTCAATACACTTCCAACAAAAAAAACGGCGCACGAAAAGTACGTCGGAGTTGGCGGAAATCGCTTCGGGAAGTCGAGATCTCTACTAGAACTCTCTCTCAAAAAGGCGGCTGAAATTTTACTAGGGTTTCGAATATAATACTATATATATATAGGAGAGAGAGGCGGTTCAGCTGGGCGCCGACAGGTGGGCCCCCCCGTGGTTAAATTTCTGGGTTATTAATTATTTAATTCAGAAAATCATTTAAAAATTATTTTAAGTCCGAATAAATCAAAATAAATTGCAGAAAAATTCTAGAAAATTCTAGAAACTATTTCTAAGTGTCTAGAATCTAAATAAAAAAGTTTTAACACAAAATATCATCATGTGACCTCACAGTAAATTTCCAAAGCCTATAAAATATAAATTCTATAGGTTTTAATTATATAAAAATTTCCAAAAATTCTAAAAAAATCCAGAAAAATTCTAAAATATTCTATAAAATATTTTTAGTCATTTAGAGCCCAAATAAAAATATTGCGTCCCGAAATACCCCCGTATGACCTTACAGTAAATCCTAAAAGTCCTTAAAAATAATAAAACCTTAAATATTAAATACCTACAAATATCCAAAAATTGTAGAAAAATATAAAATAGCTAAATAATACATATATAAGCTATCTAGAGGTCATATGACCTTAATATGGTCATAGCCCACCGACAAGCTTTGACATGACTCACAATGGCCATAAAATTAATCATAAACAAATAAAATAAAATAAAAATGGAAAGTGGGCTTACAAGCTATATGATACCAAAGTACACCAGTACTCTGAAATCACGTATAAGCTGTTAAGACATGGGGGTTACTTCTACAAGCCAACAGTCGATCCTAGGTCAAGCATTCCTAGGTATTTCAATCACAAGCAATTTTACAAAGAGCAAGAAGTAAATGCAGATCGAGACTCGTGCACTAATTATGCACTCATCACGAGAATAGAAAAGACAATAAGTAAAGCATCATATAATATAAGGTAATTAACATGTGACATAAAGTAAAGTGTAGACATGTTAAGTAAACGAAAGCTTGAGAATATGTAAAATCAACTGGTCATGTAAATATGTGAGATAGTCGGATCATGTGAACATGGTGACCCAACATAGGGATCATGTATAGCTTGTGAGATAACTGAACATGTAAACATGTGGGAACCA
The DNA here is from genome assembly GCA_029216955.1 of Iris pallida. Taxonomy (NCBI): domain Eukaryota; kingdom Viridiplantae; phylum Streptophyta; class Magnoliopsida; order Asparagales; family Iridaceae; genus Iris; species Iris pallida. The sequence goes on along the minus strand of JANAVB010016034.1, from coordinate 76,878 downwards.
TATAGAATGACAATGATAGGATGACTTAGGAACTATCCCGGAAGTCAAGTTACAACCCGTAAAACAAACAAGGACCGGGGTTGTAACCCTTCTCCTGAATAGAACTTAGCCTCCAATCAAGGTTCAGCATAAGATCATATAGAACATATGAGTACTGAATAGGAAGATAATTGATAAGATGACTTGGGAGCTATTCCGGAAGTCAAGTTACAACCCGTAAACCAAACAAGGACCGAGGTTGTAACCCTTATTCTGAACAAAACTCAACCTTCGATCATTTATCAAAAGTAAAGCATAAATAATAATGTACTGAAATAAACATACGGACACTGCCTAGACAAAACTAGACTGGACTGGACTGACTCCATCCATCAAACACGGCCAAGCAATGAGTACGGCTTGATACATTAGCTAACTAGGGTTATCACAAGCCTAGTTACTAACAAGATGCAACGAGATATTCCTACAGTCACAAGCCCTGCAGCTATCCAGGTTATCCAGACGCAAGTTACAAGGATTTATAGTAGATACATCGCCCAGGAGACAAATGTATCCCAAGAGAGTTATTAAGTGACTTGGGGGTGCAACACATGACAGTGTGCTGGAAATACGCCCTATTCGTCTGCAGGCTACAAGTCCACTTGAGGCGTCCAAATAACGGGATCGCCTGTAACTGAGAAATCTCTCTATATGAACTACTTGATCAATCTAGTCATTAACCTAGTCAGATTCAGTATGAATTCCTGACCGTGGTAACCAGGAATTTATGTCCTAGACATGATGCAGACGAGACATGTAGCTTGTTCACTCATACACAATACATTTAACCACGGTATCCAAAAGAGTTGTATTAGCAAGGAGAATAGCCGTCGCAACAGCATCTTGATTAAGCATGTCATGTTAAGTTTACTTGTCATGTAAAGAGTACTTATCAAGAGTGCGCCTCGACGGGCCACTATCATGTAAGCAAAGAAAGACATGTTCAAGAGTGCACCATAACGGATCACTATCATATAAAGCAAAGAAAATATGTTCAAAAGTGCACCACAATGGATCACTATCATATAAAGCAAATAAAGACATGTTCAAGAGTGCACCACAACGGGTCACTATCATGTAAAACAAAGAAAGACATGTTCAAGAGTGTACCACAACGGATCACTATCATGTAAAGTAAATAAAATGCATAAATCATGAGTGCACCACAACGGGTCACTATAAAAAAATTCTAAACATGGCATAAATTGTAAAGTACAATAAATCCGAAAAAGCATGGAAACACATATCATATCACATAAGAAATATTCGAAAGGAAAGACATATCCTGACATGTGAGAAGGGATAAGTAAAAGTAACTAATTGTCATAAAAATAATAATTAAAATTGTGCTAGTGTTAGGTGTACAAAGGATGTACGATCACTTTCTAACTGTACAAGATCATCAAATCATGTTAAGAAATTTATTGCAGTGAAAGAAACCTCAAAACGTCATGTACAAAAATATGCCAAAAGATCAAAACTATGATTGAAGTTATCAATCGCATATGAACTCCAGTTAAAGTGAAACGAGAATATTCTTGAAGCCAAGACAAAGATCTACAACTTTCATGTTGGGAGTTGGAAGAAATTCTAGCCATAAATCAGCCAAATAGGACATAAAACAGCCAAGAATAGCCAAAATAGGCACTATGCAAACCATGCGACACTATACAAGCCTGGGGTACTATTCATCCATGTGGCACTATGCAAGCCTGCGGTACTATTCATCCATGCGGTACTATTCAAGCCTACGATACTATACAAGCCTGCGGCACTATGCAAGCCACACGACACTATTCATCCATGCGGCACTATGCAAGCCATGCGGCACTATGCAAGCCATACGGCACTATTCATCCATGCGGCACTATGCAGCAGCACTATTCATCCATGTGTCACTATTCAAGCCTGTTGTACTATTCCTCCATGCGGTACTATTCAAGCCTGCGGCACTATTTATCCATACGCTATTCAAGCCTGCGGTACTATGCAAGCCTGCAATACTATGCAAGCCATACGGCACTATTCATCCATACGGCACTATGCAAGTCTGTGGTACTATACAAGCCTGCGGCACTATATATCTATGCGGACTGGCACTATGCTGCCAGCACTATGCATCCATGCGGACTGGCACTATACGACCAGCACTATACATCTATGCGGACTAGTACTATGCAGCCAGTACTATACAGCTATGCGGACTGGCACTATGTGGCCGGCACTATGTGGCCAGCACTATGCATCCATGCGGACTGGCACTATGCTGCCAGTACTATGCATCCATGCGGATTGGCACTATACGGCCAGCACTATGCATCTATACGGACTGGCACTATGCGGCCAATACTATACATCCATGCGGACTGACACTATACGGCCAGCACTATGCATCTATGCAGACTGGCACTTTTTATCGTCCCTGCCAAAACCAGGACAAATGAACATAGAAGATGTCCAAGTCTTACTTTGGCCATAACTTTCTCAAAACAAGTCGAAATCTAACTTTTTAAAGGTCAAAATTGTGTAGAATCAAATTCTCTACCACATGGAACAATTAGTTTTCGAAAACAAGTAAGTTTGATAGATCAAAACCTAAAAAAACTGAACATAAAGTAAACTTAAATCTACAAGAATTTATCTACCAAAATAAGAAAATGCCAAGTTCTAAAGATGCTTAGAATCATGTAAGGAAGAGTTTAGAACAAACAAAATAATATTTGTCCAACATTTGGCAAGATGTACTTGCCTTAGGTTGGAGGAGAAAATGAAGAGGAAGAAGATGAAGAGAATGAAAATAATGGAGGGGAGAGAGAGAAGTTGGTTTTTATATAAAACCCTTCTCATATAAAACCAACCCAAACCAAGTCATGCCAAGTTGAACCAAACCAAATTAAACCAAGTCAAAATTAAACCAAAGCAAGGCTAAGAAGATAAGTCAAAATACGGGTCACCTGACAAAGGCCAAAATTCTGTATACGTTCGCTGAAAATACGTATAACAGAAAATGGGAGTGACAGGCATGCCGGTATATACTGGTATATTGGCGGTATACCGGTCAAGGAGAAAATCTATAAGTTGAAAAAATTTTAAAATATTCCAAAAACCAATAAAATACGAAATACAGTACAAAAATACGTATTAGTAAATAAATACTGATACTGTGAGACGAGTCCCATAGTGACGAAGAGGTCGTCCCTAGCGACCATGCTCGCCGGGGTCCATCGATTGCCTGCTTGTTCGAACTGACTGGTCGAGGAAGATCAAATTCGATTGGGTAAGTTTTCTAATTATATTTCCAATCTATTATTGAATTCTTTGAATTTCCAATCGAGGTAATTTAAGAACTACTATAATCTTTGCTTCTTGCCTATGCATATGTGGTGTTCGACGAAATATTTAAACCAGAGATTCAGAGTCACTCTAACACACGCAACCGTGTTTGACTTCGGGAGTAGGCGTTGTCACTTCTGAGGACTTGCATTCCAAGCAGGTTCGATTCTTCGATCCTACTCCTATAGGACACGATGATTTAGTTCTTATGGGTTGACATGTATTCGTGTCTGTATGTTGTACTTGGACACAAGGGAAAGTATTCATATCCTGTGTGTAGGTTGACTCTATATTTTGTATCCAAAGTGATGGAGTAGACATTGTGTAGTTTTAAATTTGAATTGAAGGCTCTGTATATAGTCGTTGGGTGCTGGATTATGATCAAGAGAACGGTTGGTGAATTGGTGTAAAGAGAATGGGTTTTTAGTTCTTTAAGTTGGGACTGGGCTTCATGTTTGCGTTGTTGTCTTAATTAAACATGGTTGAATTTTTAGTTAAGGGTGGCCCATTGGATCAGGTGTTAATATGTTACATTGGGTTCAGTCTAGTGGGCTTGGTGGCCAGTAGGATGTGTTAGGATGGAATATTTTTAGTAATAATATGATTAGTAATTAAAGAAAGATTTAGTTAGGGATAACTAGCTTTGGCTGGTAATTAGTAATATTATTTGTAACTAGCTTAGTAATTAGTTAGTTATTTGTAATATTTAGCTAGTGGTGAAGTTAAGAGATCAATAATTAGGTTTAAAGATATTTAGAATGTCTCTAATTCTATTCCCCTATTTTTAGGTGATCTAGAGACATCGTCAGTTTCGAGAAAAGAGGCAAGCATTTGTATCTCAATTAAATTACACATTGTTTGCATGTTCATACTTTACTTGTTCCTTGCTTACTTGTTTCACTTGCTTGCATGATCATTGTGTCGTGTCGGGGAGGAAAGAATATTATAAAGCATGTAGTCACCTAAGCTTGGTCATATATTCGATTTCTAGTTTAGAGTACATGATTACCTTATACCTATACATGACTACTAGTATATCATTGAGCTATACATTATGTCCATTTAATTGACTGCTAATATATAGTACATGATATGCCTTACACTATACATGACTGCTAGCATATCATTACTTTATACCTTATCCATGTTAGTAAAGCATACATGGTATGCCTTATACCTACTAGACTACTAGCATACCAATGTCCTATACACTAGACTTGATAGCCCTACATGCTCAAAGATGTTCTTGTGCATGATTCATGTAGCTATTGCATATGTACGATATTTCTTTTTATTCATTGTTATTTCATGTTCTATTACCTTTGATACTCCGTTGTGATTTAGTTGAGCTACTATGTACTTTGCTCTGTTTTCTGATAGGATCGTTGATTACAGGTAAGACTGATCTGTTAGCTTACCCAGAGTACTATGGACAGCAGGTAGACCTAGCAGCGGAGCTCACTCCGGATGCTCAGCAGGACCATGATTATGTTCCTGAGCTGTTGATTGATTATTAGGATTGTAGATTGGATGTATTATGATTTGAGGATTGTTGCAGGATTTTAGTTAGCCTTTATATTCATTACCAATTTTGTACCCGGATATTCATGTAAAATGCTGTAATAACTGCATATAGTGATCTGTGGTGGCATTAGTAGTAGCTATATCGTGATAGATGTTGTGATGAAAAATAAATATGCAATGTTACTTTATGATTACTAAAGTCTAGACGGCTGACTACCGCTGTCAACGACAGCGTAGGCCGGGCATGACTCGATTCGTACACAATTATTCGGAAGCGGGTCATGACACATTAGATCTAGAAGTATTATATTCACTAAATCCTTGGGCAAAATACCAGGGCCGGAGCTGCGATTCATCAAAGATGACTATGCCTGATGCAAAAATATAATGGAGGCCTCATAGAAAAAAAAAATTCTAATAAAAAATTAGAAATTAAATTATACAAAATTAACATCAATTAAGAAAAATCATTCAACTACAACATCTTTCAATTGTATTAATATCGACTAAAATTAAGTAAAGCTAAACAAATTACAAGCATCTTTCATCGTCTTCACATTAGGAACGATCTTCTAGCATTCCTAGTTGCAAAATCATCAATCAATCATTCATAATTAATATCTTCCAAGAACTATATATATATATATATATATATATATATATATATATATATATATATATATATATATATATATATTTCGAGTCCCAGTGAAGGCGAGTTCGCCACAATTACCCATTGCTTCAATATATATATATATATATATATATATATATATATATATATATATAGTTATTAGAGAAAAAAAATTATATGAGGCCTCCATTTATATTTTTGCACCAGGCATAGTCGTCCTTGATGAATCGCAGCTCAGGACCTGCTATTTTGCCCAAGGATTTAGTGAATATAATACTACTAGATCAAATATGTGTCACAACTCGCTTCCGAATAATCTGGTACGAATCGAGTCATGCTCGACCTATGTTGTCGTTGACAGCGATAGTCAGCCGTCTAGACTTTAGTAATCATCAAGTAACATTGCATATTTATTTCTCATCACAACATATATCATGATATAGCTACTAGTAATGCCAATAGGTCACTATATGCAGTTATTACAGCCTTTTACATGAATATCCGGGTACAAAACCGGTAATGAATATAAAGGCTAACTAAAATCCTGCATATATATATATATATATATATATATTGGGTAATTGTGGCGAACTCGTCTCCACTGGGCGCGAACTTCGACCACTTGGGTCGCATGCATCTCTCTTAACCACTAGGCTGGAGGTCATTTGCTATATATTGTGTGTGTGTGTGTGTGTGTGTGTGTGTGTGTGTGTGTGTGTGTGTGTGTGTGTCCACTTGGGCCGCATGCATCTCTCTTAACCACTAGGCTAGAGGTCATTTGCTATATATATATATATATATATATATATATATATATATATATATATATATATATATATATATATATATGTGTGTGTGTGTGTGTGTGTGTGTGTGTGTGTGTACGGTCGCACTCATTGCACTCCCTCAAAACCAGTCCTGCAAAATAGTGTGATGAATATAAATTAAGGTGCTTTTATTCGGTTACATATGAGCGTTGAATACACATTTGAGATATATATAATTAGATTAGTTGGATTTAACATTATGATTCATGTATATTGTCTACATATAGGGACTTTGCATGATGGGAATAACGCATTGCTATGTATTAATCTTGATTTATACAGTTTTAAGATCTATAAGTGTTCTAAATTAGGAAAGTCGATTGTTTAACCAATAGAACAACTATTGACTAGGTTACGATCCAGTCCCGACCTAGAACTTGTTGTCATCATGTTGTATAGTTGAATGGATCAGACACAATAGGATGTGTCCAATAAAGTAAGAGAGATCAAGTTACAATTAGAGAGAAATTGGTTTATAAGATATTTTAAGTCCAACCCAAATAGAATGAGGCAACTCAATTATGTGCACTAGCATGGCAAGCCCAATTAATTCCTAAATATTTCTGGAAGCTTTCATAAAGATTTGGTTCAACATGAAATTATATGTAAAAGAATTTGATATGATATCTTCCCCGAAGGAGACCTACCTTGAGCCCAAATAACCTTACATGCTGCAAAAAATAGAGGGGCATAAAGGAAACCTAGATTTAATATGATCTTCATAGACAAGAGTTCATGTACACATTCATGGAGTTGCTTCTGTGGGGGTCCATACATTCAAGGAAAGTGTTCTTCAGTCTATTCCTTGGTTCAGATTGTTTGTGCAGATTACTGTTGGAGGTCAAACACTTGTGCAACTCGTTGAGATCACCTAGCCATAATACTAATAATCTCTTATGTACAATTATATTTTTTTTCCTAATCTTATATAACAAAGTAATTTATTACCGGTGGATCGAAACAACAAAAAATTTGAGGTTTAAATCGATCGATAATGATATCCGCCAAGGTCGATCCATGGATTGGACAAATAAACCACCTCCATATAAATAGTGAAAGGTTCACATGTTGACATTCTAGGTGACGTATTGAAATTTTTTTAGTATATGTTGTGTATTTGTACATTGTTCACTTACAAGAGGTTTTCTGGCAAGGTCCTCTCATATGCTCAGATATATTGGCTAGAAATTGGGGTCAACATTTCATCAATTTCTTATAAAGGTGTCACACTAAATTGTTGACCTCATTACGACTTTGATGAAATGAACCCACGCATGAGTCAAAATGATAATGTTGCTTAATTCTGCTATGCATTTGTTTCGAATATTAAAATGTTCATACACTTGCATGATCATGAACAACTTATGCACAAGTTTGGTTTTTCTCAAAACGGTATCGGGGACACCAGAACCGAATCGAGCTAGGGGAAAATATGAGTCGTGCCTCTGCGTGAAACACTGCAAGACCACAGTCGGGCTTGCAACCTGAATTGAATGGTGCATCGCAATGCCATTGATAATCGTCCTTCGTGGTGTCGTAACATCAATGACCACATATAAGATAGTAGCATGCTCATCTATTGTCTTATGCATGTGGTAAGTATTATCTCTTTTTCATGCAGGGACAGACATGGCCGTGATAAGAATCAATATAAAGTGTTATGCTTTACTATTTCGAGAATACTATCGGTCGGGTTCTGCTCGACCGTTGAACTTAGGCGGGTTCATCTTATGGAATTCAGTCACCTTAAATAGGAAAGAAAAATTCATCATTGGTGATTGGACTTCTTCCTGAACTTCTTCCCTCTCTTCATATGTCATGATCGTTGTGTTAGTATTGGCAGCCATAGTGCTCACGGTCCGTGTCAGGACATCCATTTGCTTCTGTTGCGTACCAAATTGGACTTGGATCTACGCCTGAAGTTGTTGTTGATGCACCTCCATCAGGCGCGTCAGTCTTTCCATCGTGGTCTCGCTAGGGCCAGCGCCCTTCGAACTAGCCGAACTAATCGCAGTGTTGTTTGTTGCGGCAAGATTATTTTTCTTAGTCATCCCTACAAAATAGAGTAAACCCGTTAGTTTTCTCAAAATATCTACGGACTTACTTGTATGGAACTATTATTTCACGCAACATATGTTGAAAAACATTCAATCGAGTAACCGCAACCAACATTCAAAAGAAATATTTTCGAAAATCCAAGGAATTGAGCCATGACGAGAGAAGACTTGGATAATGACAACGAAAGAAAATATATTAACTTTCCCCCTTAAGTTGCCTTTTGTTTAAGGAAAAAAAGATAGGAAGTTCTCAATCGAATGTCCCTGAATAGGCCAAACATGCACCGAAGAAGGTGAACAGCTGTCGTCATAACTATTTTCACACTCTTCTACATGTGGCACTATAGAGTATACTGGGACATGCAAGCGGCATAGGCCAGACAAAAATCCCTGGGAGGATGGGGGTGGCCGAGTGAAAGAGAAATGGAGTGAGAAAAAAAAAATGATATAAATGTTTCATATAAACTCTTATTTTTCAATTTTAGCTTCCTTTTCTTTACTAAGCAGAGTTTTCAATTTTAGCTTCCTTTCATTTACTAAGGCTAAGGACAATAATTTCCAAATATGTTTAAAAGCCAACAAATTTTCACTTTGAAATAAAGTTAGGGTCCCTACCTTGTTACCTTCAAATAGAAAGACCTCAAGTGGCTTGAAAGTAAAAAAAAAAAATTGGGTGAACTGGTCATACATTTAGGCATCCTAAGGCTAAGACTCATGACCACACTTGATAGAGTAAAACTTTGATACAGAAGGAGGTATCAAATTTTTGATACCTCCTTTGTATGACAAGTGGGCCCATCCACTAATTTTATGTCCACACGTTTTACGAAGTGAGAGGTGGGCCCACTTGTCATACAAAGGAGGTATCAAAATTTTGATACCTCCATCTGTATCAAAGTTTTCTCCCACTTGATACCCTGTTTGCATGCACCATGTTATTGATTAAGGTCCACACCTTGCATATACCGCACCTGGCCCACCTGTCAAAGAACGGTTGGTGCATCCACGTTGCACATTGAAAAAGTATTGCTAATTCAAGAATCAAATAATCTCTCAAATGGAAATTTATGTTTGCAATTTTTTTTTTTTTTTTGGTCTTTAAAAAAGAAAGTTCAATGCATCTTCCACTTGCTCCATTCCAATTTCACTGAAATCACCAAAACACCCCCCAGTCCCAAAGTTTGCACTATAAGTGCGGTTCATTATAGTTTTGCATGCGCCCAAAGCTCCAAAATCCATCCATGACCTCTCTCCTCGACAAATACCTGAGCATCGCTTTCGCCGGCACCCTATGTGCTGCCCTCGCCTACCTCCTCGTCTCCTCCATCCACCAGTGCCTCCTCCACTGCTGGCAGAGGCAGCACAAGGAGGAGGACCCCGAGTGCCCCGATGAGCTCCGATCCGTTCCCGTTACGCTCTACGGCTCCTCCTCCTCCTCCTCCTCCGGGGGCACATCGGTGAGCGCGGGCAGGGTTCGGGAGGGCGAGACGAGCTGTTGGGTCTGCTTGGCTGACTACCAGGAGGGGGAGCAGGTGAGGGTCCTGCCGCGTTGCAGGCACATGTTTCATAGCGCGTGCATCAATCGATGGTTGGACATGCGGTCGTCGGTCTGCCCGGTATGTCGCAAGTCTGTGATCGAGAGGTCTGTGGAGGTATCGGCGAAGATGGGAAGCAGAAGGTCTGAATAATGTTAGTATTACTAAGACCAGTTTAGTTCTTGTTAAGATGAAAAAATAAATAAGAGAAGATACATCAAAGTTTATGACCGTAAGATCTTATAATTTTGTTCTTGTTGTTGTATAGAAAGAATTGCAACTTCTGAAGTGAGAAATCAATTCACAATAGGTACATTGAAACTAATCACAATTTAGGAAGGGCCCAGTTTTGTTGTTATAAGTTGAAGGAAAAAGGAAAGATATATAAATGATACGATTGTAAGATCTTATAATTTAGTTATTGTTGTTGTATAGAAACAACTACAAATTCTGAAGTGATAAATCAATTCATGATGGGTACATTTAAACTTGTCACAATTTAGGAAGGCCCAGTTTTGTTGTCAAAGTTTAAAGAAAAAGGTAATATATATAAATGTTATGATTGTAAGATCTCATAATTTAGTTCTTGCTGCTGTTTGGAAAGAATTGCAACTTCTGAATTGGGAAATCAATTCATTATACGTACTAGAAAGTTTTAGGAAGGTCCAGTTTGTTGTTAAGTTGGAAAAAGAAGAAAATAAATAAAATTTTATGATTGTAAGATCCTATAATTTCTTTTTTGTTGTTGTTTAGAAAGGATTGTAACTTCTGACGTGAGAAATCAATTCATGAGAGGTACACTTAAACTTACTAGAATTTAGTAAGGTTAAGATGGTGCATGCAAAACTTGTTAGACCTTAGCACAATCTCTTATTGAAGGGGAGGGTTGGGGGGGGGGGGGGGGGGGGGGGGGGGAGGGGGGGGGGGGGAGTAAAAAAAAAAAGAAAAGCTTTCTTTGTATTTCCCACATATTTGTCATACTTCTAATTTTGTTTCATTGATCTGATGTAAAATGACTATTTTAACTTTATTTTAATGACTCAAAATATGTACATTTATATTTTTTATAGGCTTAATTGCAATTTGGTACTCTCAACTATTTCAGTTTTTCAACTTTGTACCTTAAACCTTTTTTTGGTACAACTTAATGTTCTGGGAAAAAAAATTGCGCAAAAAGTTCAAAACTTAAACTACCCCTCCCCCCTTCCAGGCACCCCTGTCCCCTCCAGCCACCCCACCCCCGCTGCCCCTCCCATGCTCCTCCTCCCCCCCCCCCCCCCCCCCCCCCCCCCCCCCCCCCCTCCGCACCCCCCCTTCGGCCACACCTGAACCCCTCCAGCCACCCCACCCCCGCTGCCCCTCCCATGCTCCTCCTACCCCGACTGCACACCGTCCTGCCCCAATCCCCTCTTCTCCATCCCCGCCGCCACTGCTGTCGTCGGCTGCGCGTGCGTCCGGAGAGAGAATAAGAGAGGGGGTGGCGAGGGTTGGGGGACAGGGGATGCAGCCATGGGTGGGGGTGTGCGCGGGGGTGGCTGGAGTGGGCGGGATGGCCAGAGAGGTGGGGTGGGATAGAATAGGGTATGAAGTTAAAAAAATTTAATACTTGATAGTATCAAGTTGTTGAATAAAAAAATTTAGGGTATCGAGTTGAAAAACAAAAATAGTTGAGGATATCAAATTGTTCTTATTTTTTATATGTTCACTATTCTGGACTATAAAAATATACGAATAATATCTTTTAATAAATTTTATTATTTCATACGTTCGCTGACAACTAACGAATAAGGAAGACGATCATATTTAAGAAGTCCTAATAACTATTGTTGATTTGTTATTTCAGTTTCGACGAAGTCCTAATAACTAAGTTAGCAATGAATTCATGTTGGCTTTCTATGGAGTAGATATGCCTGCCCAACCAGGAGGTCCTCCAAGAGCGAAGTCGAAGTCATGGAAGTTGTACGAACACAAATATGAACACCGAGACAGCTTGGACATAATGACATGGCAATTTGGTGCCTCCTAGGTATTTTAGAATGTGCGTGCGTGTCTAATACATGTCCAACACGGTGACATATACTATTTGAAGGTCCAGTCTTTCGTATATTACTCACTTCTTATAAGCTCTTTCATGTGTCCCCCGTCATTGTAATCTTTCCTTCGTCTCTTCCTTTCACACCTTACTTTCGCCTCTCCAAAAATCAATTTTTATGTACAAAAATTCTATGTTGGAACCCCATAACTTTTGACTAACTATTGACAAACCCATTTGTAAGGGAGTATTTAGTTATATATCCGGTAAAATCCACCACATCCTCAAGAATTTATTGTTCATTTTTGCCTTGTGTTGGTGAAACTCGATCCTACATCTACATCTGAAGCTACGAACTTCAATTGAACCATGGAACACCAGGAAAGAGATACGAACTTCAATTGAACCATGGAACACCAGGAAAGAGAGTGATATAACTGAAAGAGAGTAATTCTCCTCAAAGATTTTAATATATGCTTAAAAAGAAATGCTTCCAGAATGGTCGTAGAGCCGTCTGATTGTTCACAATCCATGAACACCTACAATGTTCACAATCCATGAACTTTGTTGGCTTCAAACATAATCTCTAATTGTCTGACAAGTGCACATTAGTCCCATGATGAAAAACTGCTGAAAAAACTTTCATGTGTACATACAAAAAATCAGTCTATTACAAAATTCATTGAAAGTTTTCCTCGACCAACAGAAAAAACATTCGAAGTGCTACAATGGGCATCTGATATGCGAGAAACAATGGATGCATGACAAACAACTACAAAGCAATTAAGTCATTAAACCAACATAGCTGCCTTAATAGGCTCTATACACAGAACAGGAAATAGGCAAGTAAAATGTAGAACAATACCTTTGAACAGGAAACCGAATCCTCAGAGAGCACAAACTTTCTCCAACCAATTCATGGAAAACTTCCTGAACCGGTGCAGACAAACAATTTTAATCAAATCGTAAGATTACATCCACAGAGCAAATATCACAAACAAGAGAACAACCATAAGATGCTGTATAGAACAAATACCATATTACATGCATTTTACATTATTTACTAATATTAAGCCAATTACATTAAAGCAGTTTCAGGGAGGCAAGGTGCATCAGAACAATTGATATAGTGAATGTTGCGTCGTCACTCAAGACTATCAACTTCATCAGCAACAAACCATCAAAACTAACAAATAACATCCAAGGAACCCAATCATATACAGATGGATGCAAATCTTGAGCAAGGTTACAACCACAAGAGCTTTGAACATCCCTGGACCTTCAACAGTGTCCAGAAGTTCAAGAAGTGGTGGCCCAACTTGCCAACACAAATAAAAGGTGAAGCATGGGGAGGACACTTCCAAAAATTTGACAAGCCACTGTTGGGATTTACAAATTTCAATCTCAATAAATTTTCCTTCTAGACAAAGGCAGCAGAAGGGAGTGCAACAAATAAAGGATGCAAGAGATTTACCCCATACTTCTCATTTTCTCATGTCTACAAGTATGGTATCTGCCAATGCTAGTTTCATTTACCATCAAATATAGTGTTAACAATAACCCTTTTCTTCTATTGTACACCCAACAGATGTATTTGATACATTTTTAAATAAGTAAAATCAAACAACAACAATATGCACATAGATTTAGGCTATTGCTGGTAACTGACTAGATAGAGAACCCAAATCTAACTTTCAGCTGGAGTAAGAGATCTGCAAGGACGTAATCCCAATTCACTCACCTCAGTCAGCAGTAGTAGTTGGAAGGAATACTTTATGGAAGCTTTTATTCGTCAGCTTGGCCCGGCATGTGGGGCATTTCTTCTGCACTTGAATAGAAGCCTTTAAACAACTTTCACAGAAAATATGGCCACAGACAGTTGAGCAAGGATTGTCCAGCGTGTTCATGCATATTGGACAGCTGAATGTAGGCTCCTTAGGAACCACCTTTTGGGGCACTGGAATGCTCGCGACATTATCCTGCCACTTATATTCAGGTCAGGTATCAAGTGCAAAATAAATTACTTGCCTGACTTGGTGCGTATTGTATAACACCATCTACCATGTAATTACAGTATCACCAGATAAATCAGAGAGCAATCACAATAAAGAGCACAGCATGGAAATTTGTTAAGCGGACATACTATTCAAAACAATCCAAGGCTGTTAACAATACACCTGAAGAAGCCTGTGGACATGGACAGTGAGTACCGCTTAAGTGCATATGCCTTTTGTTTAGTTTCTATAGGATATGCAATTAAAATCTAATAGGAAATCTAAAGGATAGAGAAGCTAACTATGTTGCAAGGACATGGGCATGGATACAACACGAAACAACAATACATCCAGGACACGTACTTTGGTGTGTCCTAGTACACTATGGAGTGTCCATGTCGTGTCTGATACATGTCTGCACAGCAGATCGAGTTTTGGAGTGTTTGTGCTTCACGCCCACGTAAGTCAAAGGCCCGATTTTATGGGCCAAGAGCTGGATTAGTGAGGTTGTATAATTTTTTTTAATCGGCTTAAAAATACATGCCGAAGGAGATTCAAACTTATGTTGCTCTGGTACCATATTAAAGTCCCTCCCATTACATCAAAACTAGAGTGTTGGCAAGGGTTGGTTAATACTTTATATTATTCTAAGAGCTCCTAACGATGCTCCTTGGTTGCATGAGCTTAAACTACATATCCAAATGGTAGGTCTACCAACCCGCAACTGGTCACCTAGGTTTTTATTATGACATGAAACTCTCATGCTTATAGCTACCTTGGCTAGGAACTAGGCACCAAAATAGATGACATCAAGTAGACAACCGGTCATAAAAACTGTCAAATATTTATGGAGCGTTCTTATGCTCCATAGTGGATCCCTATTCGGATGGGAGAAGGCTTGGATGACAATGACGATAAGAGCTTCTAACAGATCCTTGCCACATCAACATCCTCTTCTCTTCTAGCCTCTTTTGCTCATGACCCTGCTCTCCCAATATAAAGACCACAAGTACAGAATCTTTCACTTCATTCCATTAGGTGTACAAATAAAGAAACTTCCACTAGATCTCACTAGCTATCAAGGATCCCGTTCCAAGTCTAAAGACATTGGCAAAGACTTGACTGGACTACCAAGTTCAGTTCTTAAAGATGTCTGCCACCTAATTCCAAAAGGAGATACACTGCTGCTACCCCACTTCTATAGAGTGGTAGTTAGGTCCAAGGGATTTGTTCTCATTAATTTCTATCAATTTAATAGTGTCTCAAAAAACAGAATACAACAATGCTTAAAGTTACTAACGTACAAAACTCCTTGAGTAATATATCTCATGACAGCATGTTCCATGGACTTGTTTCCCAAAGTCAATCACAAGAATTATTTTCTACTTCTATTTGCCACCATGGTCCTTTAAGTGGAAGTCTAATGCCCACAGATAAATGATATCCAACTAGTCTAGAAACTGTAATCCAGTAGCCTTGGTGGGGTGTGTATATAGTTATACATGGCAGTTAGAATCCTATGTGATATATTCTTACCGACATGACATCTAAACAAGCTCATAGATAAAGCTATTAATAGGCCGGAAAGCTTTACCCTCACCAGCTTGCCAACCAAAATTCTAGCTCATATTCCCCTTCATCCACAATCTGTTTGTAACTGAACCAGATGTTTTTTGAATAAGCCCCCAGAATTTACATTTTCCTCAAAAGAAACTTCCTACATGACTAATAGATAAGCCATCATATGGTCGCAACTGAAAAGAAATAATAGAATGAACTCTACCCCCCACACAACAGTTCTTTTGAAGATACTGAGCGAGCCACTATCACCAATATTATCTTGATATAATAAACACAAATGTCAAATAACAAACACGCTTATGTTGCATAAACACCGATTTAACATGAATGACAAATCTGATGGAGAGTAGGGAACCAGGCTGACTTTGGCATATCCGAATATATTATTGGCGTTACTGACGCATCCCGCACGTGTCAATGATATAAACATGATAAAAATCTTGGATATCCATGCTCCGTTGATGCCTTGTCTTAATATAAGTGTCATACATGTATCTCTTAGGTAAATAAGTAGCCACTTTTGTATAATCATAAGCTTGAAGACTATAGTGTATTTTAAACCTTTTTTATTGTTGTTCTTGATAATGAGCAAGTCAAGGAAAGGATTCAAACACAAACATGAAATGGACCCTAAACTATGCCCACAACTATGTTAAACTCGTAGCAATTATTTACAATAAGATGAGCATTAAAGTTACTCTTTAATTAGGACCCCTATATAAGCAAATGACTAATCAAAGGATTTAGCAGACAACATAGCATGTAAAACAGTAACCATATTCATGCAACTTTGTTTCCTCATCACTACAGATTTTATATAAGGTCAAGACAATACTTCTTTAGGAGGTAATAGGAGAAATAAATCTTCTTTACTTTCCCTTAGAAATATTCTTTCCCTCATCTCTTCTTTTTCTTCTTATCCCTCGTCTTTTCCTTCCATACTCATCTAATCTCTTCCGCTAACTTTATTCAATTCTTTTATTGTTTCCGCCACTTCATTCTCTGCATTTAAATACATACACAAACTATAAAAACTACATCTCAATTGCTCCTCACAGAAAAGGGGAGAAATTATCATTTTAGCTATCTCATCCTTAGAACATTCATTGCCCAACACATGAAACATGGCTTGTCATATAGCGGCCTTTTTAGAGTTTTCTTTCAAGGTTATAATACGAACACAAAGCACCCCGTATTTCAATCAACAAGTTGTAACTCTATGAACATTATCAGTCTTGTCATCATTAAATGAAAAGCAAAAACAATCAACCTGTATCCATTGGAAATCAGTATGACTCCTCCATTTTTCTCTCAAGTTTTAAAGATTTTTTTATACACTTTGTTTTTATCATCCAGTTGTTCTTGATAGTAATTATTAACTCCATGTTCCTATTTTATTACTTATTGCTTATATAATCCTATGAGCAAGGTTGTGAAAAGTGCTAGGCGCTAGTCGAGCGGGCACCCGCCGCCTAGCGCCTAGTCCGCCTAGGCGGCCGCTTAGATCTAGGCGGTTCAAAAATAAATAAATAAAATAAAAAAAAAAAAACTACTGAAGATTGCAGAAGAAGTCCATAAAACCCCAAAACATGCATAGTCGGACGTCGAGAGGTCTAGGCGGGCGTCTAGGCGGACATCGAATAGACACCGGGTGCCTAGCGCCTAGGTAGCCGCCTAGACCGCCTTTTAGAACAGTGCCTATGAGCAAACACACTCACAAAACCCATCCTTCATAAGTCTACTAACCTCAAACCATCACTAATACAAAGAGGTACGAACTCGATGCCAATCCATGGTGTAAGTGTTTGGTGATGGAAATTGGAGAGGATGGATTTTGTGGGTGTGTTTACTCATAGGATTATAAAAACAGTAAATGATAAAATAGGAACATGGAGTTATAATTACTATTAAGTCTACTAAGGTCAGCTAAGCTCAGCCATCACTAGTACAAAGAGGTCCGAACTCAATGCCAATGCATGGTGTAAGTCTTTGGTGATAGAAACTGGAGACGTCACCCCTCTGGTGGTTTTTTGGTGACTTTTTATTTTTATTTTCTTAGTGGAGAAGAAGGGACTTGAGTTCAAAGAATTCACAAAATAGCATTACTTTTTACTTTCCAACTTCTATGGGAAAACCTAAGTAGAAGTGTCCAAAATTATGAAACTTAACAGATTCATGAAAGATGGGTGTGTGAAGGAAAAATAATGGAATGGGTTCATTGAAATCAAGAAAACATTAGGATATTTCCTGTAATTTATAATTCATAATTGGGATCCTTTTAATCCCATCATTTTTCTTAAAAGAAAATAGAGAAAATTAAACCATGAAAGAGACAAATGCACGAGGAAGAAAGTCATGCAAAATTTTGCAAATTAGGTAGGTTAATTTACAAAACAAGACATGTAAGTACTAACATGAGTATAATGGTAAATCACATTAAATAATTATATTTTATCATAAGTATTACTTTTACATACAAAACACAAAAGGAATATGCCTAAATCCCTGCTGCTCAATATAGTCATAGACAAACAATGGGTTTATTTCTTGAGAAGTTCAAGATAGCTTCAATCAAGAAGCATAAGAAAAATAGAATGTGATTGGTTAGACATGAAACAAAACCACTGAATCCCACAATTTGGCACCCTAAGATTGTAGTCAATGGTTCTACCAGGATGTACGTAATTAAGGAGATTAATAAGATGGGAATGTTGACTAGTAAAGCTGTGAGATGCACTGAAAAGAGCTGCATCCAAAAAGAATACATGCAACAAACCCCAGTGAACGGTCCAACAAAAGAAATGGCCACTAATAGGGGTCTCCACCCTAAAGGATAAAGGTTTTCTTGTTATTGTTGTCACTGAGAAATGGTGTTCGTGGATTATGAAAGGCTTAACAATTCTCAAGGTGAAAAGCAACTTAGAAAGTCCAACTAATAGAAGTGCATACACGGGCTGTCCAGAATAGTATCAATTGCCAATTTACGCTCGTCATATCTTAAACTCCTTAAGGACTCGATTGTCTTTTTTGTTGCTGTTTATTGTCTTTTTTATGGTAGTTGTGGTTGTTCATGTAATTTAACTGAGGAATGGCTCTAAGTTGGGTAAATAGAACAAAAATTATTAGCACCAAAGAGGCGCAGTGTCATATCATTGATCTGTTAAGAGAAACATATTCTCTGAGGACTTTAGGCCCCAAGAATCAAAAGGCCTACCATATCAGGGAAAAGATGTCCATTTGCAAAAACTTGGGTCAATGATGGGAGATTCCCAATACCTACAATTTATCAATACATGCATACTACTGGCATGGGCCATCTACGATGATCTACACTAATTTGGTAGGTGGGAACAACCATGCCAATCACACCCTAGGAACTTACCACAATCCTCGACCAGTGTAAGTGGACATACACACGTCATATGTGTGCACAAAGATGTGGCTTGCTCTCACACACACAAGCATGGTGAAACATCTGCTGGTTAAAGGATAGGTTGTTAAGGCCTAAAGTTTATACAAATGCAAAGAGTGGTATGAAATACTAAGAATGAAGGACAATGTGCATGACTTGGACAAATCATGTTGTGGATAGCATAAAGTAGCTTTCTTAGAAGGTAAAAACAAGTTAAACCGAACCAACCTATCTGAAAATGCTTATGACTGAAGTTTGTTACTTCTTTAATACAAGATAGAAACAGTTCCCTACACCACAACACACTCCATAGAACTTTAGAACAAATCATAAATCCTAAACCATATCAAAAATGTCCAATTTGTTTCTCTAGCAATGGGCAAAGTAAGAACTCCTTATGTACGACGCTTGCCTGAGGACAAAACGAAAAATCTAGCTACTTCTATGGGCCAAATAGATAATCTGAAACATTATGCCAATGATTTTGATCAATGGCCCAACCTCGTGGGCCAAGTATAACACTAGTAATACCTAACTAAACAGAATAACAAGGAAGGTACAGCAGCTTACATATTTGAACATTCACATCAATATCGCAAAAGAGGATAAAGCTTCAAAAGGTTAATGAGTAAAAGTCAAAGTAAACTCGATATGAAAGATGACAATGGAAAGTACCTCTGAGGTTGAATAACTTTCACAGTTAATAATTGTCCTCTTTGGTTGAATCCTAGGCCGCTTGAGAGCATGATTCAAACAGGGCGACATCACTGGATCATTTGCAGAATAAGGTTGGTAAGCTACAGAAAATTAGAAATAAATTTACATGAAGTGGAAAATTAAGGACTAAAGTACAAAGTGATATCTATTAGGCACAATACAAAACTAACTAAAGTGAGCTATCACTAGCTTAAGATGGAACAAGCTTAAAAGAATAGCTCATGCCAGCTTATAATGACCGATACTCAATTGGGCAATTATGTAACTCTAAAGGCTAAACATGCTTATAGTAACATGTCATGGAAGATAATTAAGACATCAACATCTATATGCATGTAAGGAATGGGCAAGAAGAAACAAAATAAACCTTCTGCGTAATAGGAACAACCTTGGCAATCCAAGTAAGACATAAATGTCCTACAACAACATATGTAGGAGCATATTTGGGGAAAAAAAAAGTGTCATACAGCAATGTAACTTATCATATCTTAGGAAGCTTGTCTATCTTATGGTATGTGGACAATTTGCCTACAAAAAAGAAATGTTTGTATATGGGTCCATCCCTAGACACATGTTCCCTTCATGTCTAATAACTAATAAGCTGTCATGATATGTATTTGACACTTGTCTCGACAGATAAAAATGTGCTCTATAGTTTTTTTTTTTCCTGAAGAAAAAAAGAGAGCAGAAAATGACCTCATAATTCTGTAATACAAGGCAATTGAGATACCGAGCATCTTAAATATGTGAAGTGTTTTGACTACAATCCTTTGGCTTACATTGTGATGACTACAATTCCATATAGCAAATGTTTTCATTTTCTCACGCCTTTTGGATCCATTCATGGTATATAGGAGATTAAGAACTACAATGGCTGCTTGAGCTGAAATGCACGACTGACTGACTAAGACGGTTCTATCTCTTGTCCAACGATTTTACTGGCCAAGTTTGAGAAATTTCAGGTTGATGAAACCTGTTGGATATTTTTATGAAGAATTCTCAGTTTAGGATTGCTAAACAACCAATTTTGGTCGGAGAAGGTTGAATAGTGACTATACATACACATATACAAGCATGTTTAGCCAATTTGAGATCTCCGCAAATCATCACAAAGTTACACGCGACATCTCAAACAAACAAATCTTGAACTCTAACCAATAATGTATTGAACATTCATCAAATAATATTACATAAATATCAATGAATCACAAGATGGGAAACACACTGACATGTAACTTCTCAGTAGAAATATTAAACTTACAACTATTAAATTTGGATGTCACTAACAATATAGAATGAAGAGATGTAATATAACCTGATCGTTGTGAATGTTCTCGCTCTTCATCTACGACTACTATCACCGGTCGATTCCTCCTCCTGGGTTGGCTCCTTGTCTGAGGAAGTTAAGGGGCAAAAGGACAGGAAAGAATGAACCATATCAGCGTGATGAACCAAATTAACAAGTAACCACATGGAAAAATGTATAGAACGTATTGACAAATGAGCTAAAGTTTGGAAGCATGCCAGATTCACAAACTTCTGTGGCTTCTGTTGTATCTTGACTGAAGGAAACATATTTCCCAACATAGTCATTTGGATAAGCCAACAGAAATGGAAGAAAAAAACTCCTAAATGTTTCAAATATTGCTTAAAAGTAGAGCTTCCAATTTATGCTTCATCTCTTCTAGTAGTGGAAGTTCTCTTGTTTACTTCAATGTTTCAACCAAAAAGGTAAGAAATTTTCAAATTCCAATCATATAACATCCAAACCAAAGAAATGCCAAAAAAAAGTAGTTTTTGCATTATAAAAGCATCCAGTGGCAACCACAATTAACATTTATTATCAACTAAATAGGTAGTTTTGCAGTTCAGTTTACATTTATGAAATATAAAGACCAAATATTTGAGTAGTTTTAATAAAAAAAAACAGTCATCAACCTCAGGAACAAACCCCCAAAAGACAATTTCTCAAAAATCCCAGGACTTTAGAACAATGCTATTAGACGGTAATGAAACTTCGTGATAGTGAAGATTCTCCGTGATTCATAATGTGCTAGTTAGAAGAAAATCTAGAGTGTAAGAACCCTTACCAACCTAGTTGTCCAGACAAGAATACAATACAAGATTTTGTTCATCTCGGGGTGTCTGTGTCACATATGATATGTATCCAACACGTCACAGATTTTTGGATGTTGGTGCTTCCTATTCTCCCAAGTTTATGCCAATTTATTGCCCAAATCACTTATAACCCCTCATCTGGCCCTAAAACAAACTTACTAGTAAAATATAATCAATTGGCATACATTACTAAATCAAGGTCTAAAATTTAATTCAGTGTTCGTATAATTCCACACATCTACCAACTTAATTACTTGGGCAGTTCTTAGATGCATCTAGGAGCAATAAAAAGAACAAATTTGTATAATTTCTACAAAAAGTCAATATTTCGTTAACCAAATATCCCAAAATAAGTAAACAAACCTCTCATTTACAAGGAAACAGACCTGAGGGAACCCTCTCGGAGACGAGAGCAGCTGGAGATCATCATCGTCGATCGCCTCGACGTCGATAGGCGCGGCGGAGGCACCAGCTCCGATCGGCGCGGCGGCGGCGGCACCGACGACCGCCGGAGACGACAAGGACAGGAGCCCCTCCGCCGCCGCGGCGGTCCTGGGCGGAAGACAATTGAGGTCGACGTCGAGAGCCGGCTTCCTCCGGGTCAGCGCATCCCTGGCGGAATTCCTCCTCGAGTACCTCCTCTGCGACGAAGAAGCGGTCGAGTTGGCGCTCATGATCGCCGCGATCGAGCCCTCGACTCTCGAATTCGGGAGCGAAATATAGTGTTTGGGTTAGGGTTTGGTTGAGATAAAAGAGGGGAAAAAGGAGAGAATTTTTTTACGGGTATTACGGTGGGTTTAAAAAGAAGGCAAATGTTAAAGGCCACCCCCAAATTACTAAGGGCCACCAACTTAAAACTTTAAAAAAATTTACAAGTTTACCATTTTGAAAACACTAAGGGCCACCCCACTTCTGTCAATTGAGGACTGCAGCGCTTGCCTGCAGTCCAAAGTGAAGACAGGACTGCAGTGCTGGCCTGCAGTCCTCAATTGACATAATTTTTTTTTTTTTTTTGTCTACAGTGACTGCAGGCTTGCCTGCAGTCCCAAGTGAAGAAAGGACTGCAATGTTAGCCTGCAGTCCTTGAGCTTCTCGACCCAGGCCTTGGCCCCGTCCCACGCTCGTCGTCACTGCTCGGCGGTGGTGGTCGCGCTTCTGCTTGGACTGTTGGATCCATGGACGGCGAGCTCCCGGGTGGGGGTGATGACGAGGGCGAAGACGCCGAAGGGGTCCTCGGAGAGGCGGTGGAGGATGGGAAGGGCGAAGGCGGCGGTCTTTCCGCTTCCGGTCTGGGCTAGGCCGAGGACGTCGTCGCCGGCGAGGATGCGGGGGATGCAGTGGGACTGGACGGGGGTCGGCGTGCGTATGCCGAGCTCGACGCACACGGAGACGGCCCAGTCGGCGAGGCCGAAGGAGGAGAGGGACGAGGCTTCGGAAGTGCCGGCGTGGTCGTCGGCGTCGGCGTCGGAGAGGGTGCAGCGTGGGGGAGAGGGTGCTGCACGGGGGAGAGGCGGGGGAGAGGGTGCTGCGCGGGGGCTTCGGGTCGGCGGCGGTGGGGAGAGGGAGGTTGTCAGCTTCCTCCTCTTGGTGGCCCTTAGTAAATCATTTAACATTAGGTTGCCCTTAGTAAAAATTGGAAATGGTCTTGGTTGCCCTTAGTAGGATGGTTGCCCTTAGTAATTTGGGGGTGGCCTTTAACATTTGCCAAAAAGAACCGAAGAGGAGAGGGGTTCGATCGGCGTGACGCCAGCAGTTGCGTCGGAGCTTCGGTTCAATTATAAAATTCGGACGAATAGGGTGAGCAAGTTTTGGACCGAGACCGAACCAAATCAAACCGAGTAAAGGATTTGCTAGGGCTGTAAAACGATTCAAATCGTTCGTATTCGGCTCGTGTTTGGTTCGGTCCAAGCTCGATTTAAGTTCGTTCGTGGACTAATCGATACCGAGTTCGACCATAGGTTGTTCGACTCGATCTTGTTCACAAACAGGCTCGAGCTCGGCTCGGTTTCTCATATTAATACTTTTTCTATATGGTATGCCTTTTCTAATAGATATAAATACATTTTGTCTTAGAAATTTTACTTATTTTTTCTTCTTTATATGATGGTAAATTTATGATGTAAAGAGCATAAGCAATTTAATAAAAAAAATCTTTAAAACTTGAGAGAAATAGTGTGATAGTTTATACAACATGTCCTATAAATACTCACTACTAGGGCTGTAAAACGATTCAAACCGTTCGCATTCGGCTCGTGTTCGGCTCGGTCCAAGCTTGGCTCGAATCAAACTCGTTCGATAGTTAAGTCAAACCAAGCTTAAACACTCTTTGTTCGAGATCGTTCGTTCGATTTTCAGCCCTAGGATTTGCTTTGGAAAAAAATGGTTTGATTTCGGTTACTAAAATTTCTTATGCGATTTTGATTTAGAGTTTTGATTCAAAATTAAAAATCTAATAAGAGTTACGAAATTATATAGTTATCCTCGAGTATGCAAATTTTATAATTAATTTTTTGTATATTTTAAAAATAACAATTTTATGTGTGTGTTATAAATTCTCATATTAATAATTTAATAACTAGTCCAACTTTGAACATGCAACAAATGTATGTATAAAAATTATATTTTTTAATACAATTTAAACACAATTCCAACTTTGGATCCGACCCATTAAATAATAAAAATAGTCCAACTGAACAAACTAAATCGATAATCGGTTCGGTTCGATTATGGCTAATTTCGGTTTGATTTCGATTATGGATTTTAGAAGTTTGGTTTATTCGGTTTTCACTATTTTGGTTTAGTTGAAACTAAATAAAACTAACGTTCATCCCTATCTTAACTATGTCTTAAAAAAAGTTGCAACTAAAACCCCTAAAGTATGTCAAAGTTGGAATTTATCAACTTAAACTATTCTAAGAGCATCAATAGTAAGGTTCATTACAATTTCTAGATTCAAAATGTAGGTGCTAATTTTGAAGAATCGTAAAGCTCAATTGTTGTCCCATGATGGTCCTGTCATAGTCACATATAGAGGTGAGCAACAGTTCGGTTCGGGCCAAACCGAACAGTTTAAGTGAAAATCGAACAAAACCGAAAATCGTATTAATAAAAATTGAAAAGAGAAATTTTAACTTGCCCCCCACTTTATTTATCTCAATTTAAGGTGCACCCCACAGTTTTGCAAAAATGTAAGAGTCCCCCCACTTTGGACGGAAACCGTTTAGGACTAGCGGTCAACTGCTTTGACCCAAAATTTTGGACGAAATTACCCTTCTCTCATTGTCTTCTTCCTCTCCCCCTCCCTTCTCCCCCCTCCCTCCCTCCCCCCTCCCCCGCTGCACGCCCCCCACCCCTCCGGCCGCTGCCACCTTCCCCGTCCCCCCCCCGGCCGCTGCCCCCTCCCCGTCCCTCCCCCCTTCCATCCCGGCCGCTGCCCCCTTCCCCGCCCCCCGGCCGTTGTCCGTCTCCCCCCCTCATCCCTGCCGCTACCCCCTCCCCGGCCGTTGCCCCCTTCTCATTATTCTAGCTTCAACTGATCTGATCCTTCCATGCTATGCTGCCACTGCTGATCAGCTGGCCCTTGTATCCTTCAAGTCGGCTATCTTTGATGATCCTTTACATGCCTTGTTTTCGTGGAACGACTCGATCCACTACTGCAATTGGCCTGGGGTGAAGTGCAACAGCCAAGGAAGGGTAACTGTTCTAGACCTCGACTCTCTAAACTTGTCTGGCTCGATACCATCTTCCTTAGCCAACCTCACCTTTCTCCAAACCCTCAACCTTCCAAACAACCGCCTCCGGACCACATTCCACATGAGATCGGCGGACTCTCCATCCTCCAATACCTCAAATTGTCCTTCAACTCTCTCCAAGGGCTCATCCCACAATCTCTATCTCAATGTTCTAAAATCATAACCATAAGTTTGAGAGGAAACAGCCTCCAAGGAGGAGTCCCATCCAATCTCAGTCGTTGCCTCCAGCTTAAAACCATCGTGCTAAGCAACAACAAGCTGAATGGAGAAATCCCAAGCGACCTTGGCTCCCTTCCCAATCTCTCTTACCTTGATCTTAGTGGTAACAATCTTATAGGAAGCATTCCTCCTTCGCTAGGCTACCTCTCCTCCTCTCTTTTGGCCATTGATCTTTACAACAATACCATCTCAGGAGTCATCCCTTCCTCATTTCAGCACCTCAACTCCTTAGCCTTCCTCTACCTGTACAGAAACAATCTTACGGTGGCGGCGGGGGGGGGGGTTAATGGTGGCGGAGAGGGGGGTGGCAGTGACGATGGGGAAAAGGGGCAGCAGCCAGGGAGGGGGGCAGCGGCGGGGAGGAAGGGGGGCAGTGGCAGTAGGGAGGGGGGCAGCGGTCGGGGTTGGGGGGCGGTGGCGACGGGGATGAAGGGGGCAGTGGCGATGGGGAGGGGGAGGGGGATAGCACACACAGGGAAGGGTATTTTTGTCAAATATTTTGGGTCAAAGCGGTTGACCGCTAGTCCTAGACAATTTTCGTCCAAAGTGGGGGACTCCTACATTTTTGTAAAACTGTGTGGTGCACCTTAAATTGAGATAAATAAAGTGGAAGGCAAGTTAAAATTTCTCAATTGAAAATCGAACCGTATTTATAAAAACCAAACAAATTGAACTAAATTAAACCGCGATTTCGATTGGTTCAGTTTAAAAGTGCAAATGTAAGTATAAATGTGATGCAGGCAACAGCTAAATTTTTTTGATTGTTCATCCGGCCAAGGAAAAGACTGTGCTTGCATTTGCAGCCTTTAATGGTGTAACGTCCAGTCCCAAAATGCATAGGACTAGGAGACGTATACATGCTAGCTACGTATAGAGAGAACTCCAGCCCAACTTGAATACGTATAGGCTGTCTAAAATAACTACAAGTTTATAACAACTAACTATATCTCAATCCACTGAAGATATACTCTTGTATAAACCAAGTATACTAATGTTGGTCATACATTAACATACCGGTTCCTACAAGTAACATGAAAAGATAATATGCAATAAAGTTGTAACACCCAATTTTTCAAATGAGGGTAATTTTGAAATTTTATAATTATAATCATTTAATAATGATATTTAAATCATATTGTGATTTTTGGTGATTTTTAGTAAAACTATTTAAAATACTGAATTGTGATTTCGATGGTTAACTAGTTAAACCCTAGTTTTGCTAAACCTAGAGACTAACCATGACCAAGGGAGCCTAGTCATGTGATTAGAATACCATATTACTACTTTTAGCCTAGGGGTATTTTGGTCATTTTGACAATTTTGTGAAATTGTAATTTATATTAATTAAATATTGTGCTAATCTTTTAGTTAAGCCTTAACCTAGAAGTTTAACCTAACCTAGATTAGTCTTGATGTTAGAATCATGGTTAGAACATTCCTACTAAGTGCCAAGGTTAGTAATATCTAGATATTATTGTAGTAGGATATTTTTCTTAGGATATTTGTGAAAAAGAAAGCCTTGAACCAATAGGAAGGCTTGGAATTGGGTGGACAACTCCTAGCCACTCATCTAGACCTAAAACCTAACCCTAATTCATCTAATGGCAGCCATCAAGTGCCCCCCCTCTTCCTATAAAGGATCTTTAAGAAAGCCTTGGCCTCTTTTTATAATTACTTAGAACCCTAATAGTTCCTCCCCAAAATTCTTTCCCTAATATCCAAATTAAGCCCAAATTGAGTCAAACCAATTGCATCATCATCCCCAACAGTAGAGGAGACTTGTGGAGGCTTGCTAGCAAGGTTGGAGGACGTTTGAACCGTAGCAAATCGAGGAAGACGTCAAGTCGAGGCTCTTTACATTGAGTTTGAACACTCAATAGGTAAAATCCTACAAACTCTAGTAAATTCCTGATTTCTTTACATAGATGTATCCATTTAGGGTTTCCCTAGGTGTAGCCCAAGTTTGGAAGGAAATTGTGTCCATTTCGTATCCGTATCGGACACGTATCGGTGTATTTAATTGGGTATTCGATGAAATGCCACATAGAAATGGATTTTGGTAATTTTCAAAACTAATTACATGTATGTGTAGCCTAACATGTGTATATTACAACCCTAAATGACTGAGTCAATTTTATGCATGTTTGGACACTGTTTTAGCACTCGGATACGCAGCATGAGACACCGCACGGGGTTCGTGCGGCTCCCCTGCTGCTCGGGTGTCCTAGCGGACACGACACTGATTCATATGACACGAAAATTAATGGACACGAGGGGCATACACTGACAGCATGCCCCCAAAGTTTGGGTCGAGTTGGTTTGGTATTCTCGAAGATATCGAGCTCACACTGATTTTGTACAAACACGCACCACTCGATTTCGAGCCACTGATATGCCTTTGTATCTAGGACACACGAATTCGTGGACACAACTCAGACACCTAGACACATACCCCTACACCCTATCTACCCTCTGACATGTGCACGAGACCCAAAGATGCGTGTGTCGTGTCCTAGACTAGCCGACACAGCCCCACGAGCTCACTGATACTGTGTTTTCTGTTTTAAAATAAATTTTACTGTTTGGACACTTGTGTCCACTGTATGGACACGTGGACACCTTCCACATGTGCACACACATGACTGACACCTCGGTACACGTGTTCCCTAATATGTTTTGGGTTTTCCTATCCTAATTAGGTCGGGTTCTTGTATTACTGATATCGAGTTTCGAACCTAAACTAAAATTGTAGGTTTCGGTTTTGTGTTTAATAGGTTCAGATTCTTTGGTTTTGGGTGTCAGTCCATGTTCCTATTACCTAGGTGGTATGGCTTCAAGTGATGGAGATTTCAATCTTGGCATTAGCCACAGATCCTGTTCAGTACAGTCAGGCTGAACATTGCTCACTGGTTCTTCCTAAGTTCTGTGCAGATTGGATTGGAAAATTCTCGGGATATAGGTTTAATCCCTACACACCTAGTCCTTCCCTAGCAATTCCATCATGTCCATCCTATTTGGATTCAGTCGAACCACCATTACATGTTCACCTTCCTTCGAAATTCAGGTGATGTCATGCGTATTAGAAAGAGCACAGCACCATTATAGTTCACTGCCCACATATTGCATTCATTATCTGTCCATTTCATGTTTTAGTTCAGTCTTGAAGCCTTGTCCTGCATACTCAGAGTTAGCTCACCCTAGACATTGACCTGCCCTAGTTAGTGAGGTTGCATTGCATTTGTTGTTCTGTCCTTATGAGACAGCAAGTTCAGATATCCAATATTAGGATACTCCTCATATTTAGACCTGATTTTAGCCCTGTCCATTGTATGATGACCAGCGTCTTGTGGGAGGAGCCCACCTTCACGTCGTCGGCTTGTGACACAACTTTCTCAGTGGAGGAGAAAGAGGTCCCCAGCAGAGTCGCCAGCTTGTTTGCCATTAAAATTCTTTGATTGTAATTTCAATACAAACAGAACAGTATTACAATATAGGACTTTAGACGTAGTCCTAGGAGTACACTTTTGTTTATCTGGGTCCCTTGTGCCAATGGAGCGAGTGGTAATGCGTTGACTCCGTTGACGAGCTGACGACAGTTATCGGTTCTCTGAAGGTTTGGATTGCTCTGGGTGCTGGAGCTTGCCGAGAGGAGGAAGACATTGAGTGTCTGTATCTGCCTCTCTGGTGGTATGTTCGTTCGTCTATGTGTGTGTAAGAAGGAAAATGATTCCTCTATTTATAGCTGGGCAGGTTAGCTGCTCATGCGCGCATATGTTGGATGCGCTGGTGCGTGGGGACGCCACGTGTTGATTGCTGATAGAGGCGCATGGGTGATGCGCCTTGATCGAGGGGTTGACTTCTTCATCTTGCTGTTGTGAGCCGGCACGTAGCAGAGGAGAAGATCTTTCTGTTGCTGAGATCTTGGGTGAGTTGAGTCAAAGGACGCGTGTCATCGACCCATGGCTCAGAGATCTCGGATTTGATGGGGGAATGAACTGGTAGGATGCGCCTAAGATTGGGCGCATGAGAAGACTTTGGCCCGTAACTTTTATGAGTCACGAACCATTCTGAGCGCATGACTTTTGAGGCGCATGCAGGCGACTTCTCTTCTGTCTTTTGGGATCAGAGAGCAGTTTGGGGCGCATGGCTTTTGAGGCGCATGCAGAGCTTCAGATGGAGACTTTCCTTCTGTCTTTAAGGATCAGTGAAGAGTCTGAGGCGCATGGCTTTTGAGGCGCATGCAGATTTGGACGCATGGCTGCGGAGGCGCATGCGGGTGGTTGAGTGTCCACGTGGCAGTAGCCGTCGGAGTAAAGTCATGATGATGCTGACGTTGCCGACGCTTCGTCTTCTAAAAAAGCTGTCGACCGTTCAGACTTTGGGAGGCGTGCTGCCAACTCTGTCAGTTCAGCATTTAATGTTTGTGACATTCGATGGACAGCTGAGGGGGCACGTCGATTAGCGTTCCACCGGGTATGGAGACGCATGGGGGCGCATCCTCTGTGATGTGCTCGGTTCTGAAGGGCGCGTCTGTATAATGCGCTTGATGTTGAAGGGCGCGTCTGTGTGATGCGCGGTCTGGCCGGCGCATCCGCTTCGTGAGACGTCTTTGATGGTGCAACTGTTACGTTCTTCAAGTGCTTTAAATAGCCACTTTGACTTGGCTGAATTCGAAGCGTCTGGTTCATCCATTAAATACAAATTTATTGCACGGAATTCGGAGAGCCATCCACTTGGCGCATGGGTTTGATTTGCCCGGCCTATAAATAGTGGTATAGAGAGAGGGTTAGCCTCTCGTTCTCTCACATCTTTCCGACATGAACTTGTGTGCTCGAATGCATCATGTTGACGAAGTGCTCCCGAGGGTGAAGATGAGACGCCATGTTGTTGTTGATGCACTTGAAGGTGACTGTTACATCCAAAAGACGGAGTCGAGGGCTTCCGAGGCAGGCGAAAGGTGCCTGTTGCATCCAAAGATAGGGATGCTCGGGCCTCGTCTCCGTTGTGCAGGAAGAGCCGTAGATCGGAATGGTGGTGCCCTGACCGTCTTCCTTTGGCTTTTGAGGCTCTTTCTCTGGACGGGAGGGGGTTAATTGCCACCCTCATCCTGCTCGGCCAGGTGAGCCTGGCTGGAAGAGTGGCACATAGCTGGACTGCTGAAGGGATGCACATAACTGGAGATGCACATAACTGAGCTGCTGAAGGGATGCGCCTTGCTGAGGGCGCATGGTGGGATGCGCCCGGTTGGAGGCGTATGGTGATGCTGCTGCGCCTGACTGGAGGCGCATGGTGACTGCTGCACCTGTCTTGAGGCGCATGGTGGCTGCTGGTCGTAGACTTAGGATCTTTCCTTCGTAGAAATTCTCCTTTGTACAACCTTTTCTAGACATGTAATGAAAATAAAAAGTTCTCTTTCCATGTCTATATTTGTTGCTTTTGTTGTGAAATATTTTGTCCGAGCTCTGGCGTATGTAGTGTCCGGCGCATGGGCTTTCTGGTTGTGAAATTTCATGCTTCTACAAGACCCCCTTCAAAGTTTTCAAAACTTTTGGATAAGTTTTGGAATACTTTGAATAAGAAGCATGGAGGTCAGGGCACATGACTGTTGGGGCGCATGCCTGTTCGGGCGCATGCTCCTCTCAGTTAATGTATATGATGATGCATCGGTAACCGAAAAGATTAATGATAATCTTTTGGTTTTATTTGCTGTTATCTTTTCACAGAACCCGAGGCGACGGCTGAGATCACACATCATCGGGTCACACGTGCGACCAAGCCCTATAAATAGGCAAGAGATGGAAAGAGAGAGTTCTTCTTCTCCTTGCTTTTGCTTTCTTCAGAGTTCTTCTTCAAAAACCCTAACTTTTTCTTTTTGAGAGAATGGCTCCCAAGACACCTCGCGGTGGTGCCGGTAAGGGAAAGGAGCCGGTGGAGTATGCCGAGGGGGATGCCCCTATCACCTTTGTGACTCCGGCCGACGTCCGCCCTGCTGTGATGGGTGGGTATCATCTTTTCCACTACTTTCTTTGGTCTTTGGATCATGTGACTGAGTTGACAACTCTCTTCTGCCGACGCGCATGGACCACTGTCCTCGCCGAGGTTCACCCCGCCAACGTGCATAGGTTTAGGCCTTTATCATGTACCGAGGTGTAACTGCGGACGCGCATGGGTTCACACCCTAAATGCGCCGAAGCCTTTGCTGATGCGCATGGGTTTATGCCCTGATGATGAGCCGAAGCCTTTCACTGAAGCGCATGGGTTTACACCCAAATGATGTGCCGAAGCCTTTTACTGAGGTGCATGGGTTTACACCCTGATGATGTGCCAGGTTGCTTTGACACACTTTGTCTTTTTGCCTGACCATTGATTTTTGTTGTGCCAGTATCGATGACGATTCCGCTGCTGAATGAGGTCCTTCTGGATGCCTCCCTTTGTCAAATGGGAGTTGATTTTGACGAGGCTGTTGTCAATCCTGCCAAAGGTGTTATCTTACAGGATCAACCTCCTGAAAGGGTGCTGCAGATCCAGAACCAGTTGCCAACTTTCCTCCAGAGTATGATGGAGAGCGAAAAACTTGTCACGACCCGCTCCCGAATAATCGGATACGAATCGGACACGCCCAGCCTTCATTGTTAGACACAATGAAGTAAGCTGTACCAAGCTAGGAAAACTAACCAGATAATCATGAAAGTATAGAATCACAGCAACTATATAATGTGTCCCAACCAGAAAAGAGATACAATATCTGAAATTTATTACAATTCAACTATAAGAGTCTGCTAGTCTCAATACATGGAAAGATAAATGGAAACTAAAGTGAAGTACTAGGCCTCTGCAGCCTCTAGGTCACAAGCAGCTCCAGCTGGCTCAGTAGGGAAGGCAGTATCCTGTCCATAGTATGTGTCACACAAAGCCTCCATCTCACCTATCATAACATATCCAGTCAGGAGCGGAGCAAGTACAATTCTAGGTAATGAACAAGACATCATGAAATGAAAGCACAAGGGAACATGGAAAGTACAGGAAAATACAAGTGAATAAGTATATGAAGAACAGGGTAAAGTACATGAAAGAACATGGTATGTAAGAACATGAAAGTACATGATATGTAAGCACCTGAAAGAACATGGAATCACAGGAAATAAGCACAAGGTAATCTCCTGAACATGTGTGTAAATGCATTTGAAATATAACTAAATATGTGACCGGCTAGGGTAAGAACCTGAAAGCACCTGAAAGCACATGAATGGTGACTTAGGACCCGCGTGCACGATGCGGGGTCTAAGCTAAAACACACCTGAGTTGTTACTTGGGATTGGTCACATAGATAGTATATTTTCCCTCCCCAGATACAAGTAATAAGCACAAGAGAACAAGAGTACCAGAAAGAACATGACGTGTTGCAATTGTGTCACTCAAGGAAGTACAGGGAAAATAATGTAAAGCACAAAACCGTAGAGTGTACTTGCCTAGCTCCAGGAAAGTACGAGTAGTAAAATGAGCTAAGTATCCTCCTGTAAATAACAATGATGGGTACAAGTTGGTTAATAGACAGCTAATTCTAAATTGGTTTATCAAGAGATTCTAATCACAAATAATCCTAATATAAACCTTAGTTCTTTGGTTTCCTATAAAATATCAATATTACTCACCATATTCTAGACTAACAAGAACTTTTAAATACGGCTAAATACATGATTTCTAGGAGACAATGTTCAACAAGGTAAACTTTCAACAATGGTGGAGATTTCTTAATTGTTAAGGCCATGCTTATGCAACTCAAGAAGTTGAGAAACTCAATTGCTAATCTACCTAAATTAGATTAGCCAAAACATCCAATAATTATAGTTGTACCTTAGGTTTAAATCTGAACTTATTCTAGGTTCAACTTGGACTTCATTCCTGGAATTCATGAGTCTGCACAGGATTACATTCCTGAGTTCTCCACAGGATTACATTCCTGGTTAATACTGGAACACAATTCTGGTCTAACACAGGGATACATTCCTGATTTAACACAGGGTTCCACTCCTGGGTTAACACTTGAGTTATCAAGTATCTCAGGTTTTTTCCTGAGACTCAGGTTCCTGAGTTTCCCAAATAACAGTGCATAAAAAGAGATGCACTGGTTCTAGGTTTCAAATGTCCAGGTTTACACAGGAATGACTAGTGGTTCAGGTTCTTTCTGAGTTCAAGTGTCCAAGTTTCCTGAACACTGGCTAAAGTCTCAGGATTTCAGTTAAATTGAACTCAGAAATTACCTGGAAATCCCCAAACCAAACTGAGATAACTGACCCCCTTTAATTTAGATTCAAATTGAACCACAAAAAGAGATATGCAGTCCCAGGTTATTCATTCCTGATTCCTGGAAATAAACATTCCTGCTCTCAGTTTCCTGAGAGCTCAAATCCTGAGAATTAAAACTCTCAGGTCTCAAATTCTGATGCCAGACTAAAAAGTAACAAGAGAACTTGTAGTTAATAGGAGGATTTACAATCCTAGTCTAAACACCAACCCATTAGTTCGAACATGACTTTATCATCAGTCCTTGGTAGAATTCCTGAGATGAGTCCTGTTCAAAACTAATGTGAACATCTACCACAACAGTCCTTATAGCATCTGAGATTAACTAACACTCTTATTAGGCAACCAAATCATGTTACTTGCTACAAGGAAAAAGGATAAGCAATCTCAGGAAGAATGGTAAATCAATATTTCGAAGGTCTGAACCAATGGTCCTGTCCTTCACTCAATCTTAACTATTAGCTAACTGGCAGTTTAAGTTCCTCCAGTAACATTCAATCCCGAGTTAGTTCAATACCCAACTCCCTGTCAGGACATAGTGCAAAACCTGTCAACTGGAGGGTAAACCTATTGCCAGTCCTGAGCACATCAAAAAGGTTCATGTTCTCATATAGAGCCTACCTATATGTCTCAACAGAATTCAGAACCCAGTCCCATCCTAACACTGGTGCCACTGTCCAGACAAGCAGCCCTTAACTTATGACTGGAACACCCTGTATCATGTTAACTAATCTGGCAAATACGTTCCAAGGCTAGGGATAAATTCGACTTGGAAATACTGACATTCCAGTCTCCACAACACATAATTAGCCTAAGAAAGGACTGATATGACCAGTCTCAAACATACTCTCAGAAGAGACGTGAAACAATTAATATCAGTGCAAAAGTTCAATGCAACAAACTGATGGTCAGTCCTCTATGCTACACAACCCTTGTCAACTGGGTTTGTTACCCAGAATGAAGATCCTCACAGGATAACTTCTAAAATCAATGTACAGGAATGATGATCAAATAAGTTACACCCC
Organism: Iris pallida; assembly: GCA_029216955.1. Classification (NCBI taxonomy): domain Eukaryota; kingdom Viridiplantae; phylum Streptophyta; class Magnoliopsida; order Asparagales; family Iridaceae; genus Iris; species Iris pallida. Next base: position 41,775 of record JANAVB010016034.1, on the reverse strand, counting down.
ATGGTCCTCATTTGATTTCAGGAGTTAGGATTTATATGTCACTGTCATGAGAAATTCTCACGGATTAGTGCAATGGGAGACATATAATTCTCTCATATCAAAGTAATATGAATTTACATATGAAAACTCCTATTGAACACAATAGCAGAAATCTCAGTTTAATCAAGGCTAAGTCCAACACCCAGACTTCATTCTCCCAAAACCAATCAGTGAATCCAAAGAAACCAAAACTTTCCATTGAGCTATGAATATACCCACAAGTCAAAATACCATGTCTACAACATCCTAAGGAAAGGTTTAACAAGAAGGTTACCTGAATTTGTAAGATCACAACAAAACACAAGCCACTGCTACTAGTTCGATCCCGATCCTTGGAACCCTGTTTCGAGTATTGCAAGGAAAACTTAGGAACTAAATATTCCTAATTATTGAGAGAACATCAAGATCTAAAAATCTTACCTCCACTATGAAATCAGAGTCGAGTATGAACAGATCCAAATCAAAGGATGCAACAGTGACCAACTACTTCTAGTTGAATTCAGGTGGGATTGACTGATTCATGGAGGAAATTAAACAAACACATTGTGATCAGAAATCTATTACAGATCAGAGATGAATGATCATTGGAAGACAATGATCGAGCAAGGATTAATATCGACATGTTCTTCTCTCGATCGAGTTGATCGACTGGATCCAGAGAAGAACCGCTCGATCGACCAATGGTTGCTCATGCTCGATGGTTCAAATGGATCAAGAAGACAAGAAGGTTAAGAATTTTACCTACTGTTCTCCTTGCCGATTGCAATGATCCATCTTCAAGTCTACTTCGCCATGGCCAATCGATCAGAGCCTTGAAGAAGAGTAAGTTGGAAATGAAGAATTGCTCTGCAATAGAGAGGAGAAGGGTTCTTATAGGATGGGTTATGGCAGTAGCGTGGGAAAGAGGCCAATCTATTGGCGGGAATTTCTCTGACAGGTTGTTAGAGAATAGGAAATGAAGCACATGGCCACTGTTCATGGCCGTTGAGAATTCAAAAATTCGTGGAGAGCCAACTCTGTTAGTTTCCAGAGAACAAAGTTCTCCTCTCCAGAACACAATAAAAGGAAGAAGGCTATGGGCTTTATAAGGATGGGCCCAAAGAGATAGGTTAAGAACTCAAGGAATTGTCCAATTCAACATTCAAATGGATTTTTAAAAAAAAATAGGCTTTCAGGAATTGGCTGGAAAAGAAATGGGTTTGATTTTGGAAGCCCATCACAAGAAGAAATCAGGAATTTAATTAGCCCACATATTATTAAGGTCTTTAACAATTTAAATTGTTAAATCAAAATAATGCAATGCTAAAAGAAAATTTTAAAATTTCAGGATAGTGGAGTTACAAATCTCTCCCCCTTGAAAAAAATTTCGTCCTCGAAATTCAAAGGACAAAACAAGCAACACAACCAAAACACACAAAAAAAATCTCAGCAAATCACAAGGATCCAAACACTAGTCTTTTATTGAAATTAGAATTCCACAAACAGAGTACAATCAAATCAATCAAATAAAGTGGGATAGCGCTCCCGCATCTCGTCTTCGCGCTCCCATGTGGACTCTCCCGGAGAGTGATGTCTCCACATGACGCGAACGAGAGGGATAGTCTGGTTCCGTAAACGCTTCTCCCTCTGGTCCAGGATCTCTACTGGCTGCTCCTCATAAGTCAATCTCGGGCCCACCTCTAGCTCGGAATAGTCTACAACATGGCTCGGGTCTGGAATGTAACGTCGAAGCTGGGATATGTGGAAAACATCGTGCACTCCCTCCAATCTAGCTGGAAGTGCTAGTCGGTACGCCACCTCGCCAATCCGTGCCGTCACGTCGAATGGTCCGATGAATCTCGGACTGAGCTTCCCGCCTCTGCCGAACCGAATGACGCCTCTGGTCGGTGAGATCTTCAGGAACACTCTGTCTCCAACCTCGAACTCAAGTGGCCGTCTGGTGCTGTCTGCCCAATGCTTCTGCCGATCCTGTGCAACTCTAATACGCTCCCGGATCAGTCTGACTTTCTCTGCTGAGTCCACCACCATCTCTGGCCCAAGTAAAGCTCTCTCGCCAACGTCGTCCCAGGATAACGGCGTACGACATCTCCGCCCATATAGCGCCTCGAACGGAGTCATCTCGATGCTAGCCTGATAACTGTTGTTATAGGCAAACTCCACGAGATGTAAATGGTCCTCCCACGAACCGCCGAAGTCGAGTGCGCAAACCCGCAGCATGTCCTCCAAGGTCTGAATGGTCCTCTCGGACTGCCCGTCCGTCTGTGGATGATAGGCCGTGCTGAACTTCAACTGTGATCCCAAGCTCTGCTGTAGACTCCTCCAGAAGTGCGATGTGAAGCGGCTGTCTCGATCTGAAACGATGCTAACTGGCACCCCGTGAATCCTCACAATCTGACGCATGTAGAGGTCTGCAAGCTTCTCGGTCGACAGCCCAACCTTGAACGGAATGAAATGGGCAGACTTTGTCAATCTGTCCACGATCACCCAAATAGCGTCCTTGCCACTGGGAGTACGCGGCAATCCAGAGACAAAGTCCATGGTAATGTGCTCCCACTTCCATTTCGGAATAGGTAAAGGCTGGAGTAGTCCCGCTGGTCTCTGGCGCTCCGCCTTGACTTGCTGGCACACAAGGCATCTGGAAACAAATCTGGCGACCTCTCTCTTCATCCCATACCACCAAACATACTCACGCAAATCCTTGTACATCTTGGTAGATCCAGGATGTATAGAATACTGCGACTGGTGGGCTTCCTGCATCACCTCCTCCCGCAAGTCCTTGGGCACACACAGCTGGCTCCCGTGCCTCAAGGATCCGTCCTCTGCAATGGTGAAATCGTCGAGCAGACCTAACTCTGCCTGAGCTCTAAGACCCTGGATTCCCTCATCAAGCAACTGGGCCTCCTTGATCTTCTCTAGCAACCCCGACTGTATCTGCATGTGCATCATCTGACCTCCGTACCCTGGGAGAACAATCTCAATCCCAAGGCTCTCCAGATCCTCCAAGAGATGCCGGTCCATGGTGAGATACATAGCAATAGGATACCGACTGAGAGCGTTTGCAACCACATTCGCCTTCCCAGGATGATACTACAGACTGATGTCGAAGTCCTTCATGAGTTCCAGCCATCTGCGCTGCCTCATATTCAGCTCCTTCTGAGTAAAGACATACTTCAGGCTTTTGTGGTCCGTGAAGATGTCCACTCTCTCTCCATATAGGTAATGCTTCCACAGTTTCAAGGCAAATATGACTGCTGCAAGCTCCAAGTCATGTGTAGGATAATTCTTCTCATGGGGCCTCAACTGTCTAGAAGCATACGCTATAACCTTCTTATTCTGCTCTAGCACACATCCCAAGCCTTTTCCCGAAGCATCGCTGTAGATGACGAATCCTCCTGATCCCGATGGCAAAGCTAGAACTGGTGCCGTCGTGAGTCTTCTCTTCAATTCTTCAAATGCTGTCTGGCAGGCGTCGCTCCAGATGAACTCCTCGTCCTTCCGCGTAAGCTTCGTCATAGGCTCTGCTATCCTGGCGAAGTCCTTCACAAACTTCCTGTAGTATCCTGCAAGACCCAGGAAACTACGAATCTCTGCTACTGACTTGGAAGGTGCCCATGCTTCCACTGCCTCAATCTTCTTGGGATCCACAGAAATCCCCTCTCCAGTCACCATATGCCCTAGAAACTCCACTCTGTCCAAGAAAAACTCACATTTCGAGAGTTTCCCGTACAGCTTCTCCTTCCGCAGAATCTCCAAAACAATCCGCAGATGCTCAACATGCTCCTCTTCCGTCTTGGAATAGATCAGAATGTCGTCAATGAAGACTACGACAAACTTATCCAAATATTTGTGGAAAACCTTATTCATCAGGTTCATAAAAACTGCAGGGGCATTGGTGAGTCCGAACGGCATCACCAGGAACTCATACTGTCCGTATCGAGTGTTGAAGGCTGTCTTCGGAATATCCTGCTCCCGAACCTTCACCTGGTGGTACCCCGATCGAAGATCGATCTTAGAAAAGACCTTCGCTCCACTAAGCTGGTCAAACAGCTCGTCAATCCGTGGCAAAGGATATCTATTCTTAATGGTGATGTTGTTGAGTGCACGGTAGTCAATGCACATCCTCACCGTCCCATCCTTCTTGGGCACAAAAAGCACCGGTGCTCCCCAGGGTGAAGCACTGGATCGAATAAATCCCTTGCCCTCCAGCTCATCAATCTGCGCCTTCAACTCCGCAGCTTCCTTCGGGTTGATCTTGTAACAGTGCTGGGACTTTGGTGCTGATCCGGGCACTAGATCAATACTGAACTCTACATCTCGATCTGGTGGCAATCCTGGAAGCTCCTCGGGGAAGACGTCGAGATACTCTGCAATCAGCGGATGCGGCAACTCCTGGTCTTCTGCAACTGCTCCGAAGTAGACTCCCTCTGGCCTCTCTGCAACTCGTCTGCTAATCTCGAACGGTGGAACTCCTGGCGGGCTGAAGATCACCTTCCCTTCATGGCAGTCAATTACGGCAAACTGCTCGCTCATCCAGTCAATGCCAAGGACTACGTCGAATCCGGGCAGTGGCATCACTAGAAGTCGAGCTCGAATCTCTCTCCCAGCAATAGTGATAGGGCATTCCACCATCTCACTTACTGGTACCGATCCTCCTCCTGTCATGATCTGACAGTTCCGCCTAGTGGGCTTGGGTGTGAAGCCGTGTCTATGCAGAAACTCATATGATACAAAGCTATGGGTGGCTCCAGAATCAAACAATGCAATGGCAGGGAAAGAATACAAGAATATAGAACCTGTGATCACATCTGGCACTGCCTCGTCCTCCTCAACTGCAGCCATGACGTAAGCACGTCCCTGCTGTGCTCCTCCTCTCTGCTGCTGCTGGTGCTGTGCAAACCTCTGCTGCTGGGGTGGTAGAGCTCCTCCTCTCTGGGGTGCAGCAGGCAATGCTCTGGATGGTGCAGCCGGTGGTCCTCCTCCTCGTCCTCCTGCTAGTCTGGCTGTAGCCTGAGCGCAGTCCCTCATCTGGTGTGCATTAGATCCGCAGAAGAGGCAAAGTCCCAACCTCTTGCGGCACTCGTCGATGTGGTGTCCAGGGCGATGACAAAATGCACAACTGATCGCCAGATGCTGTCTCTGATGCTGATGTGCTGGAGCTCTGGCCTGACGGTGATGCTGCTGCTGCTGGTGCGGCCTCGTCTGGGTCTGAGTCTGAACCCTCTTCGCTGGTGCCTGGAAGCTGCTGCTGCCCACGTCCCGGTCTCTCTTCAGTCTGGGGTCTGCCTCCTTCTCTACTGCCTGGGCGATCTTAAGGATGCTGGAGTAGGTAGTCGCCTGGCTAATCGCCACCGTATGTCGCAGCTCCCTGTTGAGACCCTTCTTGAATCTCCATGCTCTGTCCTCTGGCTCTCTAACCAGTCTCTCAGCGAACCTGCTGAGCCTGGTAAACTCCGAAGTGTACTGTGCGACCGTCATCGTCCCCTGCTGCAGCGCCTCGAACTGCACCCTCAACTCATCACGCTCCACCTCTGGGAAGAATTTCTCCTTGAACAGTGTTTTGAAAACTGTCCAAGACACCCGGGGATCTGACAACTGGGGGTCCTCCCGGTACCAAGCTCTCGCCAAGTCAAAGAGTCGCATGCTAGCCACTGACACCATCTGGTCCTCTGGAATGTTCGCCATGGTCAAAGTCCTCTCTGCATTCTCCAGCCATTCATCTGCATAGATGATCCCCTCGTCGCCCCAGAAGTCCATCGGGCTAAGGTGCTGGTACTCCTTCGCTGTCCCGGGTCTCGGTCCTCGCGGTGCTGGAGGTGCTACTGGTGCTGGTGCTGGTGCTGCCGGCTCCCTGGTCCTCAGCGCGTCGACGACAGTCGCTCTGAACTGCGCTGCCTGATGGTTCTGGGCCTCCAGAAAGTGCTGAAACAATGCCATCACCTGGTTGCCGTCAAGCATCATCGTCGGCGACAGCGATGGAAAGATAGGAGGCGATGGCGGAAGCTGATCTGCCTGGACGTCTGGTGCGGGCTGCTCTGGTGCGGCCTGCTCTGAACCGCCTGCAACTCCAGAAGTGCCTGCAACTCCAGCCTGGTCTGCGGTCTTCCTCGTAGTGACCATCCTGCATAAAAAGAAAACTTGTTGAATGACAAACCCTAAAACCTAACAAACAATGTTTTTATAATAATAAAGCACCTGAAGAACATGAATAACCTGATATACCCTTAATTCCCGATTTTCCTATGCTGTGATCAAGTTTCCCTAGTGTAATCAAGTCCCCCAATAGTACGCTAAGTCCTAGGTACCATTAGGATGGACCTGCATGGGCCACCACTAAAAACATGTCACGACCCGCTCCCGAATAATCGGATACGAGTCGGACACGCCCAGCCTTCATTGTTAGACACAATGAAGTAAGCTGTACCAAGCTAGGGAAACTAACCAGATAATCATGAAAGTATAGAATCACAGCAACTATATAATGTGTCCCAACCAGAAAAGAGATACAATATCTGAAATTTATTACAATTCAACTATAAGAGTCTGCTAGTCTCAATACATGGAAAGATAAATGGAAACTAAAGTGAAGTACTAGGCCTCTGCAGCCTCTAGGTCACAAGCAGCTCCAGCTGGCTCAGTAGGGAAGGCAGTATCCTGTCCATAGTATGTGTCACACAAAGCCTCCATCTCACCTATCATAACATATCCAGTCAGGAGCGGAGCAAGTACAATTCTAGGTAATGAACAAGACATCATAAAATGAAAGCACAAGGAAACATGGAAAGTACAGGAAAATACAAGTGAATAAGTATATGAAGAACAGGGTAAAGTACATGAAAGAACATGGTATGTAAGAACATGAAAGTACATGATATGTAAGCACCTGAAAGAACATGGAATCACAGGAAATAAGCACAAGGTAATCTCCTGAACATGTGTGTAAATGCATTTGAAATATAACTAAATATGTGACCGGCTAGGGTAAGAACCTGAAAGCACCTGAAAGCACATGAATGGTGACTTAGGACCCGCGTGCACGATGCGGGGTCTAAGCTAAAACACACCTGAGTTGTTACTTGGGATTGGTCACATAGATAGTATATTTCCCCTCCCCAGATACAAGTAATAAGCACAAGAGAACAAGAGTACCAGAAAGAACATGACGTGTTGCAATTGTGTCACTCAAGGAAGTACAGGGAAAATAATGTAAAGCACAAAACCGTAGAGTGTACTTGCCTGGCTCCAGGAAAGTACGAGTAGTAAAATGAGCTAAGTATCCTCCTGTAAATAACAATGATGGGTACAAGTTGGTTAATAGACAGCTAATTCTAAATTGGTTTATCAAGAGATTCTAATCACAAATAATCCTAATATAAACCTTAGTTCTTTGGTTTCCTATAAAATATCAATATTACTCACCATATTCTAGACTAACAAGAACTTTTAAATACGGCTAAATACATGATTTCTAGGAGACAATGTTCAACAAGGTAAACTTTCAACAATGGTGGAGATTTCTTAATTGTTAAGGCCATGCTTATGCAACTCAAGAAGTTGAGAAACTCAATTGCTAATCTACCTAAATTAGATTAGCCAAAACATCCAATAATTATAGTTGTACCTTAGGTTTAAATCTGAACTTATTCTAGGTTCAACTTGGACTTCATTCCTGGAATTCATGAGTCTGCACAGGATTACATTCCTGAGTTCTCCACAGGATTACATTCCTGGTTAATACTGGAACACAATTCTGGTCTAACACAGGGATACATTCCTGATTTAACACAGGGTTCCACTCCTGGGTTAACACTTGAGTTATCAAGTATCTCAGGTTTTTTCCTGAGACTCAGGTTCCTGAGTTTCCCAAATAACAGTGCATAAAAAGAGATGCACTGGTTCTAGGTTTCAAATGTCCAGGTTTACACAGGAATGACTAGTGGTTCAGGTTCTTTCTGAGTTCAAGTGTCCAAGTTTCCTGAACACTGGCTAAAGTCTCAGGATTTCAGTTAAATTGAACTCAGAAATTACCTGGAAATCCCCAAACCAAACTGAGATAACTGACCCCCTTTAATTTAGATTCAAATTGAACCACAAAAAGAGATATGCAGTCCCAGGTTATTCATTCCTGATTCCTGGAAATAAACATTCCTGCTCTCAGTTTCCTGAGAGCTCAAATCCTGAGAATTAAAACTCTCAGGTCTCAAATTCTGATGCCAGACTAAAAAGTAACAAGAGAACTTGTAGTTAATAGGAGGATTTACAATCCTAGTCTAAACACCAACCCATTAGTTCGAACATGACTTTATCATCAGTCCTTGGTAGAATTCCTGAGATGAGTCCTGTTCAAAACTAATGTGAACATCTACCACAACAGTCCTTATAGCATCTGAGATTAACTAACACTCTTATTAGGCAACCAAATCATGTTACTTGCTACAAGGAAAAAGGATAAGCAATCTCAGGAAGAATGGTAAATCAATATTTCGAAGGTCTGAACCAATGGTCCTGTCCTTCACTCAATCTTAACTATTAGCTAACTGGCAGTTTAAGTTCCTCCAGTAACATTCAATCCCGAGTTAGTTCAATACCCAACTCCCTGTCAGGACATAGTGCAAAACCTGTCAACTGGAGGGTAAACCTATTGCCAGTCCTGAGCACATCAAAAAGGTTCATGTTCTCATATAGAGCCTACCTATATGTCTCAACAGAATTCAGAACCCAGTCCCATCCTAACACTGGTGCCACTGTCCAGACAAGCAGCCCTTAACTTATGACTGGAACACCCTGTATCATGTTAACTAATCTGGCAAATACGTTCCAAGGCTAGGGAAAAATTCGACTTGGAAATACTGACATTCCAGTCTCCACAACACATAATTAGCCTAAGAAAGGACTGATATGACCAGTCTTAAACATACTCTCAGAAGAGACGTGAAACAATTAATATCAGTGCAAAAGTTCAATGCAACAAACTGATGGTCAGTCCTCTATGCTACACAACCCTTGTCAACTGGGTTTGTTACCCAGAATGAAGATCCTCACAGGATAACTTCTAAAATCAATGTACAGGAATGATGATCAAATAAGTTACACCCCATGGTCCTCATTTGATTTCAGGAGTTAGGATTTATATGTCACTGTCATGAGAAATTCTCACGGATTAGTGCAATGGGAGACATATAATTCTCTCATATCAAAGTAATATGAATTTACATATGAAAACTCCTATTGAACACAATAGCAGAAATCTCAGTTTAATCAAGGCTAAGTCCAACACCCAGACTTCATTCTTCCAAAACCAATCAGTGAATCCAAAGAAACCAAAACTTCCCATTGAGTTATGAATATACCCACAAGTCAAAATACCATGTCTACAACATCCTAAGGAAAGGTTTAACAAGAAGGTTACCTGAATTTGTAAGATCACAACAAAACACAAGCCACTGCTACTAGTTTGATCCCGATCCTTGGAACCCTGTTTCGAGTATTGTAAGGAAAACTTAGGAACTAAATATTCCTAATTATTGAGAGAACATCAAGATCTAAAAATCTTACCTCCACTATGAAATCAGAGTCGAGTATGAACAGATCCAAATCAAAGGATGCAACAGTGACCAACTACTTCTAGTTGAATTCAGGTGGGATTGACTGATTCATGGAGGAAATTAAACAAACACATTGTGATCAGAAATCTATTACAGATCAGAGATGAATGATCATTGGAAGACAATGATCGAGCAAGGATTAATATCGACATGTTCTTCTCTCGATCGAGTTGATCGACTGGATCCAGAGAAGAACCGCTCGATCGACCAATGGTTGCTCATGCTCGATGGTTCAAATGGATCAAGAAGACAAGAAGGTTAAGAATTTTACCTACTGTTCTCCTTGCCGATTGCAATGATCCATCTTCAAGTCTACTTCGCCATGGCCAATCGATCAGAGCCTTGAAGAAGAGTAAGTTGGAAATGAAGAATTGCTCTGCAATAGAGAGGAGAAGGGTTCTTATAGGATGGGTTATGGCAGTAGCGTGGGAAAGAGGCCAATCTATTGGCGGGAATTTCTCTGACAGGTTGTTAGAGAATAGGAAATGAAGCACATGGCCACTGTTCATGGCCGTTGAGAATTCAAAAATTCGTGGAGAGCCAACTCTGTTAGTTTCCAGAGAACAAAGTTCTCCTCTCCAGAACACAATAAAAGGAAGAAGGCTATGGGCTTTATAAGGATGGGCCTAAAGAGATAGGTTAAGAACTCAAGGAATTGTCCAATTCAACATTCAAATGGATTTTAAAAAAAAATAGGCTTTCAGGAATTGGCTGGAAAAGAAATGGGTTTGATTTTGGAAGCCCATCACAAGAAGAAATCAGGAATTTAATTAGCCCACATATTATTAAGGTCTTTAACAATTTAAATTGTTAAATCAAAATAATGCAATGCTAAAAGAAAATTTTAAAATTTCAGGATAGTGGAGTTACAAAACTGAAATCTGCTGAATCCGGAGATGTGACCTTCTTGAGACCCGCCTTTTTGTTTGGTGACCGCCTGATCTCCACGAGGCGAAGATACTGAAGGTCAGAGAAGACTGGTTCTTTTCAGCAAAAGGCATGGTGCTGTACATGCGACAACTCGACCGCCAGTTGCCGTTGACAGCCTTCTATCGCCTAGCTTCGAAGAGAAGGATGTCCTGGGAACTTACTCCTTCTCAGGGAGGGGCTCTAGGAGGTTCTCTTTCGATTGATGCTACCTCAAATCAAAGGGATACCCTATCTGCTTCACGAACCAGTCCCTCGTTCAGTTGCCGAACTTTGCGTCCCGAGAGCCTCTACAGTGAGGTCCCAACTGACACTTTTGCCTTCAATGCTCCAACCTTCGCGAGCCGGATGTTGACATCGAAGGTTGTGTACCCGAAAGGTAGTTTTAGGGTCGAAGGTTGGTGTCATCATATCTCGAGGTGGGACGAGTTGACCACTTGGGTGCTTTCGAAGTTCAAGGCTGAGCTTAAGGAGATTGGGTTGACAGCCGCCATCCGTGCCACGCAGGCTGGCGTGGATCTCAATAATCCTATGTTCCTTGCACTTTTGGAGTTGTTCAATACCCAGACTGGCACCTTTTACACTCCTGTGGGAGAGTTGGGATTAGCTCTCCACGAGATGTACGAAGTGTCCAAGCTTCCCTGGGGCTCGGAGCCGTACGAGGAATATTTTCCATCAAATGAAGAGATCCAGGTTCTGGAAAATAAGAACTCGGAGATGATGGCTGTCTTCAAGGAAGTGGTGAGCCATCATTATTTGATGCATCGGAAGGACAAAGTCAAGACTCAGCCTCATGTGACTGCTTGGAGGGATTATGTTTTCAAGCAGGATTTGATGGATCCTTCGAGGATCCGGTTTACGACTCCGCAAGGGCTGAAACCTGCGGAAGTGACGTCTGAGATAAGCCGGCTGGACGAGAGGAGTCCTCGTTCCAATGAGGAGGGTGAGAACGCGTATAGCTGCTTCTGGCACTGCGCGCACCGGATGTCGTCTAAAGCGGTGCTGACATCATACTTGATGATATGGCTCCGAGATTGTGTGTTTGCGGGCGGATCTGGTGCCGTAGAGAGGGTACATCGGAACCTTATTTTACCCGCCGTGAAGTTGGCCTTTGGACGACCTTTAGCTCTCCTCCCCGCGATGGTGTGTAACCTGTTGCGGGGTTTGAGGTCTTTTGCTGACGATGTGATCCACGGGAAAGGAAACAACGACAACTTTCCCCGAGCCGAGCTGCCCTTCCATTATCTTATAGGATGGCTGATTTTGCATCATCCGAACGTGATGAGTCCCGGTCCGGATGAGGATCATGTTGAAGGAGATGCCTTCATCCGCCGCTTCTACAAGAGGAAGTGGTTATACACTGGCGTTTCCGTTTGCAGGAGGGTTTTGTCCTACCTTCAGGGGTGGAAGATTGTCAAGGTTGAAGAACAGATGGCAACTCTAGAGGGGGGTGAATAGAGTTTCTAGAAATATCCAATTAAAAATTCAACTCTATCACAAATAAAACTAATCAGAGTAAATGCGGAATTTAAAGTAAGAAGAAAGAGAGCATACGCAAACACAGCCGATTTTAACCTGGTTTCCCTCGTAGAGGACTAGTCCAGGCCTGAGAACTCTAGCTCAGGATTAAATCCACTATTTGTGAAATAGTAGTTTACAATCCGTGCCTTTTCTTCAGAAGAGCACGTCAACTTCTTACAGAGGATCGCAGTGGCGATTTGCTTGGAATTTTCCAAGCGACTTCTTCAACTCTTGCACAAGACTCCTAACTGAGAGATGCTGAGCACTCGAGACTTAGGAAGCTTGTGTCTAGTAGATGGGAAGGATATGGCTTATCTGAGCTTTAAGAGAGAAGAGAAGAGAAGAAGGGATGATTTGAAATGAGAGAATTCATGGCCTATTTATAGGGTTTTTGTAGGCAGAATTCGGCCAGAATTCGGGTAGGAAATTTCAAATATTTGGCCGTTGGACAACTAGCAACCAGCTAACCCTAAAATTAAGGTTGCTGATTTTTAGGGGACAGAGTTCGGCCCGAACTCTGTGTGGAGGCAGAGTTCGGCCCGAACTCTGTCTCCAGAGCACAGAACTGGTTCTTGGGGATTTATGGGCTTATTTCTGGATGGTGGAGTTTATGGATTTGGGTAGGCTTTTGGTCAAGTCTCAAGAGCTCAGCATGACACAGTTTACAACAGTCTAGACTCAATAAATTTGTAAAATACAGACTCATATATAACTGAATAGCAAAGACTGAGCTGTCTTCTGACTTGAGCTTGATGTAGACGTCGTGTGTCGTATTAAATTATTACAAGTATTATTTAATCAATGTTATCAATATTTGGTTGACTGTGACTTTGTGTCAACAATCTCCCCCATATTGATAATTGACAAAATAATAAATGTATATTCAATATTCATACCTGGACACAGACAATGACGAAAATATAGCTCCCCCATAATCGGTGCCGAGCTAAACAAGATAGCTCCCCCGTAAACAATGCGTTGAACCTGTTGGCATGATAGAGAATACCTCCCAAAAGCACATATATACTAAAAAGAATATAAAACTAATATAAAACCAGAATATACATATCTCTCCCCCTTTTGGCATTTAGCAATATAATAAGAATTAAGTAATAATGAGCAAACACACCAAAAGAGAAGAAACAACATATGAGCAAATTAACTAACAAAACGAGCAAATGTCATAGAATAATAGGACTACTAGAAACATAAGAGTCACAACTCATAACAAGAGTCACCAAAAGATAAAGAGTCTATGACAAACCAAGTACATAAATCCAACTAAGCAACTGAAAAACTAGAAAGCAAAAAAACATAAACTATGATCAGCAGCAACATCATCTGGTGGAAGCCATCTCCATCATGGAGCACGAGAAGGCCCAGCGGAGTCGGAAGGATCAGAGAAGGAATGGCGGGGGTCCACAATAGCAGCACCCGGATCCAGGTAGCGCATGACCCAGGGATCGTCAATGCGATATCCCTCGCGACCAGGATCCCGCTCCATGGGAATGGGCATAGAAGGATGACGGGACATAGAATACCGAATATCGTGCAGCGAGTTGCTGAGGGCACTCATCTGCAGGGTAGGACGGTAGTCCATATGAGTCCAGCAATCGTCCTCCAAGGCGAAATGGTCTCGGAGCATGGTCTGGATGGAGTCAAGGGTAGCAGGAGGAGGTGGCGCATCCTGTCCAAGTGGAGGGGCGTCGGGCTCCTCATCATCAGAATGCTCAGAAGTGGCAGAAGAGGCGACGACTGCCTGAAGACGTCGTGCCTTAGATAGGAAGGCAGGAGCAGGCAAGAAAGGACAATCATGAAGAGGGACAATGAAAGCACGAAGGACCATAGGAAGATACAAGGGATAAACCAGGGCTCGTGGTTTCTTCCTACAGTTAATCATCCAGTCCATCATGGTACGTGGAAGATTGAAAGGGATGCGATAGTGAAAGTGATACAAAGCTGAGATCTCAAAATATGTGACTTCATCGGTGGAGCCGGCTTTTGGCAGAATGGTGTTGAAAATAATTCGATGGAGTTCATAGAAATAAGGGTTGAGGTGTTTGGCCATAAGCTTGCGAGGACATATGTTAGGGGCACATAGTTCCTCCTTGAATCTCTTAAGGGAAGTTTCACCAACAAATTGGAATTGGCGAGCTTCTACAAGCTCATCCCAAATATTGAGATCTTGAAGTTCAAGATACTCGCCCAACTCAGAATCATCAAAAGCAATATCAATACCGGCAACCCGGGAATAAATGTGAGTGGTATCGTGAGTCAAGTTGCAATAAAACATTTGGATGGCGCTACGATAAATAACAAAATTTGAAGCAACTAACTCATCAATGCAAAGATCACGAAATATAGATTCATATTGTGAAAAAATCGTGAAGTTTATGGGGTGTCCTGCAAACACCGGACGGGTCCGAAAGTCACTAAACCAATCGTTGGACGCATCTAGTGACACAAAGATTCGGTCGTCATAGGTGTTAGGGTCACGAGGACGAGAGGGGTTGAATAATGGATGAGGTGGTTGATGTTGTTCAACGGGTTGCTCAACGGGAGGAGGAGGATTCGAAGAGGACGCTCCCTCGGTCAGAATTCTCTTCTCACGGTTGAACAAGCGAGGAGCCATAGCACAAAATAGAGAGAATTGAAATAGAGAAGGAGAGTGAGTTATACCTCAAATAAATGATGAACAGTGAAAGAAAATGAGAAAATAGCCCTTCTCCTTGATTTTGATGAGAAATGGAGCACTTTGGAGAGAAAACTAGGGTTAGGGTTTGTGAAAATATGTTTGGAGAGGTGAAGGTGATGGTAAGAATGAAGGAGAGAGAGGAAAACCTGAATATAAGGGGAGGATTTTCTTTGGTCGGAGTAAATCTGGACCGTAGGATCTCATTTGATCAAACGGCTGGAGCTGTTCCCGATTCTGGATCAGGGGGACCGAACTCGGCCTGAACTCTGGTAAGGGCAGAGTTCGGCCCGAATTCTGGGTCCTTATCCCAGAACAGAAATCAGGCTAGAAGTATGAAAAAAAATGGTTAAGTATGGAAAGCCAATAGAGATAAAGCTTAAAGGATTCAATAAACCAGATAATAGAAGTAGAAAGATAGCAATATGAAATTGAAAAATAGCATATTAACAAGTGATAAATCAAAAGTACCGTATAATAAACAAGGAGTTATATTATAATTCAATAGTTTGAATTTGCCATGAGTTAGCTGCAGGGGCCGGATCCCAGCTAGCGGTAGTCCTGAGGACTAGTGCACCGTGTCGCTTAGGCTTTTACGCCTTGTTGTCAGAAGGGCTCTTTCGGCTTGTACTCGTAGCAAGTTCATCATAAGAGAATTACAACATAAACGATATTTACGCAGGTGAGTTTTAATTTATGACAGCTTCATCTAAAATTCTAAGTTCACGACAAAGGAAATTGAAGCGCTCTTCGGATAATGGCTTAGTAAAGAAGTCTGCTAGCTGATGATCGGTGTCAATAAACTCTAAGTTAATCGTGCCATTTTGCTGATGATCACGCAAAAAGTGGTGTTGTATCTCAATGTGCTTCGTGCGTGAGTGACAAATGGGGTTCTTAGTAAGATTTATTGCACTAGTGTTGTCACACAAAATAGGAATATGCATGAAAGATAAATTATAGTCTTCAAGGGTTTGCTTCATCCACAGAATTTATGCACAACAACGCCCAACTGCTATGTATTCAGCTTCTGTTGTGGATAGTGCAACAGAATTCTGCTTCTTGCTAAACCAAGAGACTAAAGCCTTTCCTAATAAATGGCACGTACCGCTCGTACTTTTACGGTCGACCTTGCATCCAGAAAAATCAGCATCAGAATAACCAATGAGGTCAAATGATGTTGACTTGGGATACCATAGGCCCACTGTAACCGTACCCTTAAGGTATCTGAAGATACGCTTAACTGCGGTCATGTGCGATTCCTTAGGATTTGCTTGATATCTAGCACACAGGCAAATGCTAAACATTATATCAGGGCAACTAGCAGTAAGATAGAGTAGACTGCCTATCATACCTCGATACTTACGTTGATCTACGGGTTTGCCGCTTTCATCTGGTTCAAGTTTGGTTGAAGTAGCCATAGGAGTGCTGATTGGTTTGACATTATCAAGTTCGAATTTCTTCAGCATGTCCTTTGTATACTTCGACTGACAGATGAAGGTTCCATTTGACATTTGTTTGACTTGCAGCCCAAGAAAGTAGTTGAGCTCTCCCATCATGCTCATCTCAAACTCGGTCTGCATACACTTGGCAAAATCTTGACAGAGAGTCTCATCAGTAGAACCAAAAATAATATCATCTACATATATCTGTACTAAGAGAATAGTGTCCTTCAAAGATTTTATGAAAAGTGTAGTGTCAATTTTTCCTTTTGAAAAACCTTTCTCAAGCAAGAAGTTGCTAAGCCGTTCATACCAAGCTCTAGGGGCTTGTTTGAGGCCGTACAGTGCTTTCTTTAGCTTGAACACGTGGTCGGGAAACTTGTGATTTTCAAAACCGGGAGGTTGTTTTACATAGACTTCCTCCTTAATAAAACCATTCAAGAAAGCACTTTTAACATCCATTTGAAATAATTTAAAATTTTGAAAATTTGCAAATGCGCAAAGCATCCGAATGGATTCTAATCTAGCAACAGGAGCATACGTCTCATCGTAGTCGATACCTTCCTCTTGGTAGTATCCTTGAGCTACTAGACGGGCTTTGTTGCGTGTAACTGAACTATCTTCATTTACTTTGTTTCTAAAAACTCACTTAGTACCAATAATCGAGTGATTAGCCGGTCTAGGAACGAGTTCCCATACTTGGCTCCTCTCGAATTGGTTGAGTTCTTCTTGCATAGCAGAAATCCAAAATTCATCATAGAAAGCTTCAGAAATGTTTTTAGGCTCAATTTGTGAAATAAAGGCAGTGCTAGCAATGGAGTCTCTTAATGATGATCTAGTAGTTACTCCTCGTGAAACCTCACCGATTACCAAATTTTCTGGATGTGATGGCTTGAAAGAGAATTTCTTAGGCAAGCTTTCCAAAGAATTTGTTTCGGTTGTGGTGTTCATTGGAGTAGACGTTGATGGCTCAACATCATCATCAAGAGTGGCTGCTGCACTGTTATCTTCATCAAAAGTCACATTTGTAGACTCTTCCACAATTAAAGAGCGTTTGTTAAAAACTCTATATCCCTTACTCTTGGCGGCATAGCCAAGGAAAATACCATCATCAGCTTTGGCATCAAATTTGCCCAAGTTGTCTTTGGTGTTAAGGATAAAACATCTACAGCCAAAAACTTTAAAATAAGAAACATTTGGGGTTCTTCCAAACCAAAGCTCATAGGGTATCTTTTTTGTAATAGGACGAATAAGTACCCTATTTAAAATGTGGCATGCTGTACTGACAGCTTCAGCCCAAAAGTATTTCGGAAGTGAAAATTTGTTCAACATGACTCTAGCCATATCGCCAAGAGTCCTATTCTTCCGCTCTACAACACCATTTTGTTAGGGAGTTCTAGGACAAGAAAACTCATGATCAAAACCATTGGAATCACAAAACTTTTCAAAATCAGAATTTTCGAATTCGCCTCCATGATCACTTCGGATTCGAGTGATCATGTAGCCTTTTTCGTTTTGAACTTTCTTGACAAAAATCTTAAAAACTGAAATAGCATCACTTTTATAAGTAAGAAAGAAAATCCAAGTAAATCTTGAAAAATCATCAACAATAACAAATGCATAGAGTTTACCACCAAGACTGGCTACTCTACTAGGGCCAAATAAATCAATGTGAAGTAGTTGCAGGGGTCTGGTAGTACTTACAGAATTTATGGAATGGAAAGATGATTTGGTTGCCTTATTCAACTCACATTCGGCACATACGGTATCCTTTTTGAATGTGATGTCGGGCAAGCCTCTAACTAGCTTCTTGGTTGATAGCCTGGATATATTATCCATGTTGGCATGACCAAGACGCTGGTGCCATAGTAACCGTTCATCTTTGTGAGCATATAGGCATCTACCTGCATGGTTAGTATCTAGAGACAAATAGAAAATATAAATATTGTCCTCTCTTACCCCTTCAAAAGCAATGTCTCCTGTTGACCTATCATAAATAAGGCATTTGTTTTGTCCAAAGTTAATATCATAACCATGGTCAGCAAGATGACTGATGCTGAGCAAGTTATGCTTTAACTCGGTCACTAGGCAGACATCCTTTATTACGGGAGAGGGAGGATAGCCAATAATACCATTACCTATGATATAACCTTTTAGGTTATTTCCGAAGGATACATATCCTTCTCTCTTCATCGATAGTGATGCGAAAAGATGTACGTCTCCTGTCATATGCCGCGAGCATCCACTATCGAGAATCCACTTACTCTTAGTTGAGGAGGGAAGGTCCACCTACATCAAGAGTAGATGTGACCTTTGGTACCCAAATTCTTGAGGGTCCTGAAGAGTTAGTTTTTGGAAACCATGCATATATCTTTTTATCAACTAATCTTCTGATCCTACATTATGGTGATATGTGTCCATGTAGACCACAATAAGTGCATGTAGCATTTCTATTCACATTAGGAGCATGCTGATGATGTCTATAAGAATATTGATGATGTGTAGATTGATATGGCATGGCATGATGATGTGGTCTATATGGCATAGCATGATGAGGTTGTCTATATGGCATGGTGTGATGAGGTTATCTATATGACATGACATGATGAGGTTGTCTATATGGCATGTCATGATGAGATTGTCTGTATGTGGAGTGATGTTGATTGTGTCTTTGTGCAACATGATGATGACTGTGAGTAGCATGATGTTTATATGATATATGATGATTATTTCTACGTGCATGAGGTTTGTGAAAGTGTGTGTATATGTAAGCATGATTGTGAGCAGCATGAGTATGACGTGGTTTACTAGTATGATTAGTGCTATGCTCATGTGATTGGGTTTGAGGTTGAGCAACCTGTTTTCCCAATTTAGTCTCTAATTTCTTAGAGACAGCTTGTAATTCAGTGATTTTAGCATTTAAACCATGCAACTTAGTAATAGTGATCTTGTGTCTATTCTTTTCATCTACAAGCTCAGTGTTGAGTGTTGCAATTTCTTTTGTTTGTTGCTCAATACGTGCCTCGGCATCATGTAAGCTTATTTTAAGCTTAGATACCTCATCAGTGACATTCGTGGGTGCAGTGTCTCTAATATTATCAAGTAAAAGAGAGAGTCTTTGTATTTCAACTTCATGACTTTTGATTTTATCCTTGGCTTGTTTGTATTTACCAATGACCTTTTTATGGTCACTAAGTAAATCAGTGAAAGCATCGCCAAGTTCATCAAAAGTGAAGTCGTCAAGGGTTTCGTTAGATACCTTGTCGGATGTTGCCATTAGGCAAACATTAGCCGTATCTTGAGGAGAGTTCTTTTCTTCTTCGGAGTCACTAGCATCGCTTTCATGCCATATACTTGTGTTGGCATATTTCTTTGAAGAGGTCTTCTTGTAAGGCTTCTCATAGCGGTTGCTTTTCTTTGAGAATGGACAGTCTTTTCAGACATGTCCCGTCTTCTTGCAACCGTAGCAAGTAGGCTCTTCGTCTTCATCTTCTTGTGGTTCCTTCTTTCTTCGGTTGAAGCGAAGGAATTTCTTGAAGTTACGAACCATGAGGGCTTGATCATCATCTTCTGAGTTGTCGTCGTCCGTCTCTTCGGGTTCAGCCCTCCGTCGGTGAGCTTTGAGTGCGATTTCCTTAGCCTTAGGAGCAGGCTCTTCGAAGTCCTTGAGGTCAAGCTCATGGGTCATTAGCTTTTCCATCAAGGTCTCCATAGACATGGTAGTGAGATCGTTTCCTTCTATGATGGTTGTCACCTTAGGGTTCCAAATTTTTGGTAGCCCCCTAAGTAACTTGCAAATCTTCTCATGATTTGAATATTGCTTTCCAAGTGAAGACAGGGGGTTGATAATGTCGAGGAATCTTGTGAACATCTGCGTGATCGTCTCGTTTGGCTTCATCTTGAAGGCTTCGTATTCTTGAGTGAGACGACTTATTTTTGATTCCTTGACTTGGGTGGTTCCTTCATGCGTCACTTCTAAAAGCTTCCATACTTTGTGGAATGTGGTGCATGTGGATACCCTGTTGAACTCATTCCTGTCTATAGCACAAAATAAAGCATTAATAGCTCTCGCGTCTAGACTTGCCTGTTTCTTCTCCTCGTCAGAATATTTGTCATGTGATTTCTCAATGAGATCACCGTTGACAACTATCCTGGCGGGCTTTTTGTAACCGTCAGTGACAATAGTCCACAGGTCAAAGTCTAGAGACTTGAGATAAAAACTCATCCTTGTTTTCCAATACGTGTAGTTAGTTCCATCAAATAGGGGAGGCCTATGAGTGGACTGTCCTTCACCGTGATTGGAAATCAAGGATTGTGTGGTTGCCATGGATCAGCTCTAGGATGTAAATCCTTGTAAAGAGAACAGAGCTCTGATACCAATTGAAGAACAGATGGCAACTCTAGAGGGCGGTGAATAGAGTTTTTAGAAATATCCAATTAAAAATTCAACTCTATCACAAACAAAACTAATCAGAGTAAATGCGGAATTTAAAGTAAGAAGAAAGAGAGCATACGCAAACACAACCGATTTTAACCTGGTTTCCCTCGTGGAGGACTAGTCCAGGCCTGAGAACTCTAGCTCAGGATTAAATCCACTATTTATGAAATAGTAGTTTACAACCCATGCCTTTTCTTCAGAAGAGCACGTCAACTTCTTACAGAGGATCGCAGTGGCGATTTGCTTGGAATTTTCCAAGCGACTTCTTCAACTCTTGCACAAGACTCCTAACTGAGAGATGCTGAGCACTCGAGACTTAGGAAGCTTGTGGCTAGTAGATGGGAAGGATATGGCTTATCTGAGCTTTAAGAGAGAAGAGAAGAGAAGAAGGGATGATTTGAAATGAGAGAATTCATGGCCTATTTATAGGGTTTTTGTAGGCAGAATTCGGCCAGAATTCGGGTAGGAAATTTCAAATATTTGGCCGTTGGACAACTAGCAACCAGCTAACCCTAAAATTAAGGTTGCTAATTTTTAGGGGACAGAGTTCGGCCCAAACTCTGTGTGGAGGCAGAGTTCGGCCCGAACTCTGTCTTCAGAGCACAGAACTGGTTCTTGGGGATTTGTGGGCTTATTTCTGGATGGTGGAGTTTATGGATTTGGGTAGGCTTTTAGTCAAGTCTCAAGAGCTCAGTATGACACAGTTTACAACAGTCTAGACTCAATAAATTTGTAAAATACAGACTCATATATAACTGAATAGCAAAGACTGAGCTGTCTTCTGACTTGAGCTTGATGTAGACGTCGTGTGTCATATTGAATTATTACAAGTATTATTTAGTCAATGTTATCAATATTTGGTTGACTGTGACTTTGTGTCAACAAAGGTTGGCCCTATCTTGAAAGATTTCGAGGCCGATCAAGATTTAGTTGACTCGGGCGAAGATGCGATTACTTTGCCGAAATGGGGTTTCCGTTGGTTGTAAAGCATTCGGCCTTCTCACCTGGTCTACCGCAACCAAAATAGATGTTATCTGGAGCCATATCTACCCAGCTGGTTCGCTCGCCAGTTTGGCTATACTCAGCTGATGCTACGGAATCCTAGTAGCAGTCTGGGGTTCTTCGATAGTTTGCTGGACGGAGCCCGGGACTGGCAATATTATAATGCCGGGTGTACTGGCGTTCAGTTTACGGTACCCGTTTACAACCCCCGACCGCAGATCCTGTATTCGGCCGCCAAGTTGTATTGTACTATGAATACTGCGTCTCCTGGTTATGACAGGGAGACTAGTTTCATCGTTGGAACTCAGCTGAAGGCTACGGCGAATATGTTGATGGCAGCCCGATCATATCGTCCACCAGAATTGGCAGGATATCGGGCTGCTGCTGCAGCACCAGTGAGATATCCGTCTGTTGGGAAGAGGCGGGCCGACACAGAAGCTGGTTCTTCTGTACCAAAGAGGCCGAGAAGGACGTCGACTCCAAAGGCTATAGGAGTGCCACTTGAAACGCCTGCGGGATCTGCTGAGGTAAGGCGTCCTCTGTAATTCTGGTCCATCTTGTCACTTTGGTGGCTTATGCTTTTCTTCTTATAGGGATCGAAGAAGAAGACCCGTGTTCCGAAACCAGGTGTTAGTAAACCAAAGGAGGTGGCAAGCTCTTCTGATGAGCGCATTCCACCGATGATAATGTCTCCCGTGGAGGGGAGTCCCGAAGATGTTCCTGCGGAGATTTCAGTATCTCCTGACTTTGTTGAAAGAATTACGGAGGTTGTAACAACTTCCGGGAAGGTACAATCTGCCATAGAGGCCTTGGACGTTGAGGGTCCTACGGACTCGAGGCATCCTGATGATGAAGTGGATTGGAGTTCGTCGCCTTCCAATGACGTCCCTCCAGTGTTGCAAGAGTCTGTTGCGGGGGCAACAGACATGGTTGGAACGGAGGAGAGGGTTGATTCTCCTCCTTGTCATGATGAGGGGAGATCGGCTGTATCATTGCCGAGTCCTACCCCAGCCTCACCCGTGGAAGTTGAGGTGGCTACCGATCAGGTGGTAGCAACAGATCCTGTCCCTGCAGAGGGACTTGAGAAGGATGAGACTCATCTGCCAGTCCTATCTCCCGGGACGGGCCAGGAGATGAGTGTTGATCTCCCCGTTCTGCCGGGGAAGGTACTGACCGTCGATAGGACATTGGGGGAAGAAGAGGTGGCCATTGACGTCGGTGGTTCCTCCGAACTTGAGAAGGGTAAGGGTGTGGAACCCTCTGTTGCTCCCCCTACTTGGGGTACTATCTCGACGCCTGTGCCGACTTTCTCTGTTCGTTCGGCTCCTCGGGCTAGCAGTCCGGCCCATGTTGATGAAGAGCCTATTGATACCGAGATTCCAGTCTCGCAGGTTAAGGTTGGGGGATCTTCTTTCGGTCCGCTAACTACAGCAGCCCCTCCAACTCCTGCTATGATGCCGTAAGTGCTGGCGGACGCAGATGAATATGTGAAATTCATCGTCGAGGGGGTGTATAAAATGCTGCAGAGGGGTGTATCTGCGGTGATGGATGCCAACGGGAGTTTTGCGACGGCAAGAACTCTGGCAAGGCCTTATATCGAGCTGATCCGCGTTCACCAAGGCCACGACCATATGGCCGAGATCCTAGAGGCTTCGGTGATCGAGCTGGACCAGCGGCTCATGGAACTTCAGCGCATCCAGCGAAATAACCTTTCCGTCTTGATAGATGCAGATAAGGAGAAGTTGATCGCTGAGATTGAGTCTTCCTACCAGGCCACCGTGAGCATCTGGGAGCACGAGGTGGCTGAGACTGAGGCTGCGGTGGGGCAGCTGTCTCAGTCCATGAAGGAGACGATGGAAATACGCACTGTGTTGGACGCTAATATCGCGGAGATCAACGCCCAGATGCACCGTCTTGAGGATCAACGGGCCCGACTCCAGTTAGATGCCGAATATGTCCAGGCTGAACACGTAGCATTCAAGAAGGAGGAAGCAACCTTCACTCACCGGGCTCTTGTCCTGGCTCGGCAGCAACAACAGCTCGATAAGAAGCATGAGAATGATACTTCCGCTGAGGCCGTTGAATTGATGCGTCAAGAAGCTGAGCGTCGAGTCCTGGCGACTGTGGAGACTCATGCAGCCGACTTGAGACGTCGAGTTAGAGAGCTCTCGACCAACCCTGGAGATGTTTAGGGACTGTGGCGTCTCCTTTTTATGTTTTTTGCAACTCTTGCTGGGGGATAGTGTAGTTTTGTACTCTCTCTCTTTTTTTTTAAAGAAGTACGCAACTTTTTTGTGATGTGTTCATTTTTGTTATCATGAACTTGATGATTTGTGTGGACCTATTATCTTTTGCGCACCTTGGCTTTTAGGTACAGATAATAAGTTTGAAGGAACCAACATGTTTGCTCAAAGGTAATGTGGACGTGGCAATCATTGAGGTTCAAATGATAGAATCTTCCTACTCAGAGGTATTATAGACGTGGTAGGAATGATCCTGGAGGATACGCTGAACAACTCAGAGGTGATGTGGACGTGGAAGTTCTGCGATCAATGTACGACAATACAAGGGTTGTTTGTACGAGATGTTGACTCAGAGGTAATGTGGACGTGGTAAACATGAAAGGTAGCGTAGGCTTACGGAGTGTAAGATTCTGCTTTGCAGGGTGTAGAGGGACAACTCAGAGGTGATGTGGACATGGTTGTCTTTCTACTGGAAGATGCTACGGAACAGCTGGGTTCCGGAAGCGTATGGTTTTGTTGGAAGGGAATTGTCTGTGAATCCTGATGATTGGGTCCATAGATCCCCTTGTGGAAGCACATATCTGAAAGATGTCAAGAGTAGTACTTCTTCAGGTACTTTCCGTTGATGGGCATCATGAACAAGTCCCCATTGGGTTTGGCGAGGCGGTAAGCACCGTTTGAGTATACCATCTCAATGATGAAAGGTCCTTCCCACTTGGGCTCGAACTTTCCTGGTGTCTTGTGAGTTAACACCATCGGCCTCCTGACTGCCAGAACCAGGTCGCCAACTTAAAAAGTTCTCTGTTTGACCTTCTTGTTGAAAGCCTGTGATATACGGGCTTGGTAGAGTTTGATACGTTGTTGAGCTAGGAGACACTTTTCGTCAAGTGCCTCCAGCTCCCGCAGACGACGACGTTGATTGTCCTCTTCTGTGAGTTTGTTTGTGATTGCTACGCAAAGTGAGGGTATCTGGATCTCGAGAGGCAGTACCGCTTCACTCCCGTAGACCAGGGAGAATGGTGTGTTGCCTGTTGAGGTTCGTACCGTTGTGCGGTAGGCCCAAAGATATTCGCCAAGCTTTTCATCCCAGTCGTATTTGTTGGATGACACGACTTTTTTGAGCAGCCTAATGATAGTTTTGTTGAACGCCTCGACCAATCCATTTGCTGCCGGATTGTAGGCGGTTGATGCCACGTTTTGAATGCGATTCTTGTCACAGAATCTGCTAAAAATATGGCTGATGAACTGAGGACCATTATCGTGGATGATCCTCCGGGGTACTTCGAAACGGTAGATAACGTGGTGTTTGATAAAGCTGACCACCCTGGAGCTCTTTAGTTCCGCCAATGGGACTACTTCTGCCCATTTGGAGAAGTAATCGGTAATGGCCAGGATGAAGCGGTGCCCCCTTGATGAAGGAGGGGTGATCGGTCCTACAATGTCCATGCCCCAGGCTTCGAAGGGCCAGGAGGCGACTGTAGGATGTAGTGGTTCTGACGGTGTATGAATGAAGTCTGCGTGAAGTTGGCTCGCATGGCACTTCTTATTATAGTCGACAGCATCAGCGGCCATGGTTGGCCAATAGTAGCCCATACGTCGCAGTCGATCCTGCAACTTAGGACCAGGTTGACGAGCTTCGCAAGTTCCGTCATGAGCTTCTCGAAGAGCTTCGGTCGCTTCTTCGTTGGACAGGCATCGAAGGAGAATCCCATCATAGGAGCGTCGGTACAACGTTTTAGTGGCTGTATCATAGTAGAATCGAAAAGAACGTCTCCTGACTGAGACGGCTTCCTTCGGGTCCTCTGGGAGAATTCCGTAGACGGCGAAGTCGATGAACGGGAACCTCCAATCTCGGACATTAACACTAGTACTTGTCGGTATGGCGTGGTCCGCTCGTAAGCATAGGTTGTTTCTCGGACAAATCAAGTCTCGGCCAACTACCGTGACGTAGTGTTGAGTCCCACGGGGTGCTGCTAATGAGGCCGCGAGACCAGCCAGAGCATCAGCCTCCAGATTTTGTAGGCGAGGTACGTGTTCGATGAAGAACCCGGTGAAGGTTGAAACGATATTCAATGCAACTTCATGGTAAGGAATCAGATCTTCATGGCGAACCTCGTATTGCCCTCGGATCTGGTTTACGACGAGTTTTGAGTCGCCGTAGGCTTCCAGATAATCTACCCCCAGCTGTTGTGCCAGCTGGAGTCCCATAATGAGCGCGTTGTACTCGGCCACGTTGTTGGAGTACGGCTTCGAAAGAGAGTAAGCACGCTGGATGACTAGCTGATCGGGGGAGACTAAGACTACCCCTACTCCTGCGACGATCTGGCCTTTGGGGCCTGTTCTTGAAGTGCCATCGAAAAACATCCGCCAAACGGAGCTTCCTTTGGTGACGTTCGATTCTTGGACCTCATCTGGGATGTCTTCGTAGAGTCTTGAGGACTCCGGGATGGGGTGTGCCGCTAAAAAGTCAGCCAGGGCCTGACCCTTAACGGCTTTTTGTGGCACAAACACCATGTTGTATGGTGTTAGCAGGATCGCCCATGTAGCTAGCCGGAAGTTTAATGACCCTGGCTTCGTCATGAGGACTCTGAGTGGATTGACTCGGGAGATGACATGAATTGTCTGGCCCGAGACATAATGGCGAGTCTTCTAGATGGCAAACACCAAGGCCAAGCATTCCTTTTCAACGGGGTTGTACCGATGTTCAGTCCCGATGAGTGTTCGACTGAGGTAGTAGATCGCTTGCTCGTAGCCTGTATCGCTATTTTGAGCCAGCAGAGCGCCCAGGGAATGATCCATGGCACGAACGTAGAGGAGAAATGGTTTGCCGGCGACAGGTGCTACCAAGACTGGCGGGCTTGTCAAGTAAGCCTTGATGTCATCGAAAGCCTTTTGGCACTCCTCTGTCCATACGTAAGAGACTCCCTTCTTCATGAGCTGAGTAAAGGGTTGACATTTACCGAAAAGACTTGCTATGAACCTCCGAATGTACGCCAAACGTCCCTGTAGGCCTCGAAGTTCTCAAAGATTCTTCGGAGGGTCCATGTTGAGGATGGCTTTGGTTTTCTCGGGATCGACATGAATGCCTTTCGCCGTGATGACAAAACCCAAGAATTTTTTGCTAGAAACCCCCAAGAAGGATTTAGCGGGGTTCATCTTGAGTTGATGTGCCCGCATGAGATCGAAGACTATCTTCAGGTCCTGTAGGTGATCTCCTTTAAGGTGGCTCTTGACTGCGATGTCGTCAACATAGCATTCGACTGTCTTGCGAAGATGTTGACGGAAGATGGTGCTCATAGCTCGTTGGTATGTCGCACCGGCGTTCTTCAAGCCGAAGGACATCACTGTGTAGCAGAAAATGCCCTTTGGAGTCCTGAATGACGTATGTTTTGCGTCATCAGGGAACATCTTGATCTGGTTGTAGCCCGAATACCCGTCCATGAAAGGCATGCGCTCGAAGCCACATGTGTTGTCGATCATCACGTCAGTGATTGGAAGCGGGAATTCATCCTTCGGGCAAGCAGAGTTAAGATCCTTGAAGTCGATACAAACTCGTATCTTTCCATTCTTCTTGGTGACGGGGACGACGTTGGCTACCCAATCCGGGTGTTGCTCTTCACGGATGAAGCCGCTAGTCAAGAGTTTGTCTACTTCCTGATCGATGGCATTCATAATGTCCGGATGAAAGCGCCGTTGTTGTTGCTTGATAGGCTTGGCATCAGGCAAGATATTTAACCTATGCATCGCAATCTGGGGATCAAGTCCCGGCATATCTTCGTAGCTCCAGGCGAAGACGTCGATATACTCCTTAGCCAGTTGGATTAAAGACACTCGGTCTTCTCCTTCTAGGCTTTTGCTGATGAAGATGGGTTTGGAAGAAGACCCGTCTACAAGGTCGATCTGCTCGACTTCGTCTTCGGTGGGAGGTTCACGTAACTCGAAACAATACTCCCATTGTTCTCCTAGGCGTTGGGCCCAGGGTTCTTCTTCGAAGGGTTCCGGCGCTTGGTCTTCGCCTTCACCTTTTTGAGGTTGTGCTGATGTCATGTTAGCTGATAGCACTTTTTTGAAGACAGATCCGATACTGGTATCGGAATCCCAAGTCGATGCTTCAGACGAGTAGGAATGTTCTACGTCTTCTGCGTCTGAACTCTCTGGAGTTGATGGCGGCGTGACATAGCCTACCCCCCGTCGAGTTTTGTTGTAGTAGTCCTGCGGCTTTCCTTTAGGTGTTAGAAGCCGGAGTAGGAGACGTCGACCTTTGCCGTAGTTTAGGCCTTTGTCGCTTTTTAGGTCGTAGCCCATCTTTTGGATGAAGTACTTTGTCTTATCCGTGTACCGATAGAGTTACATTCTGCCGGCATCTGGTTCTGGCTCGAGTGGCGAAAGGTCTTGATGACGCTCAACTTTACCGAAGATGATGGATCCTTCGTCTCGACTTCGTGGAGGGACTATGTAACAGACTCCTTGAGACGGGACTACTCGATTTACATGATGAACGGTCGTTATTTGTGTTTGCAACGACCATAGAGCGTTATCTAATGTATACATGGTATTCCAATGTAGAAGACAAGAATAATTAAAAGACACTCTATTATTGATGAAATACGAGATTTTATCCCGTGGGATTACATTGTCTAAGGAGGGTTCATCTACATCAGCAGAGATATATTCGCCAAGCCCCTCATCTGTAAGCACTGGGGTTGGATCAGGAGAGTCCACCACAGCTTTGATTTTGGGGTCCGAGAGGGTTATGTGAGCCCTCCCTGGCGTCTTGGATGACTGCGGGGGCTTGTCCTTAAGGCGCACCTTCAATGGTGCCTCAACTGCGCCTCCAGTGATTGGTGCCTTCCCCTGTAATTTTGCCACCAGGGGAGCCGATGTTTGAGGCGGCTTTTTTTTGAGGCGTATTTTCAGGGGAGCTTCAGGAGTTGGTGCTTTTCCTGGTAGCTTGCTGCTCATTGGAGGCACCTTCTGGGGCGGTTTGCCCTTGAGTTTGATCTTCAAAGGGGCGTCGGGAGTCATCTCAGGCTCTATGTCCGGCTCAGCTGTCGTCTCTGCCTCGTCATCAGCATCATTGGCTTCCTCCTCGTCAAGTAATTTGTACAAGTCAGAATCGGTGAGGTAGGCTTCAATCCCTTTGAAAGGATCGATGTCTGCGAACTCCGTCCTGATGACGCCGTTGGTGGATACATATTTCATGCATTGGTGGAGCGTGGATGGCACCACCATGTACTCATGTAGCCATGGTCGATCGAGCAGGATGTTGTAGTTGACCTCGGCATCCACAACATAGCAGGTCACCTCAGTTTTGAGGTTACCGATGTGACACTTCAGTCGAATTTTGCCCAGTGGCTCGCTTTTGCTAGCGTTGAAGCCGCTGATGGTTGTGTTGGAGGGCGCCAGCCGGTACATTAGGATCTCCAGTGTTGATAACAGTGCCTTCGAAATGATGCTGAGAGAAGACCCCGGATCGATCTGAATCCGGTTCACCTTGACTGAACCGATATAGCCTGTATAATACAGCGGCCGATTATGTCGGTGGTGCTTGAACAGCATGTCTTGTTGGATGAAAGTTATGTTTGGGATAACTTCATCCGCACAATGACAGTGCGCACAAGTAGTTGGGAGGTCTTCAGGCTGCTTGACCTGACTGAGAAAGGATTCGGCATCCTTCAGAGCTTCGCAGAGAGCTTCTCGGGAATCTTTGGAAAGACGCAGGAGCTCGAACAAAGATAGGCGGACAGGGGTACTGGCCAGTTGTGCCAGTATATCGAAGTTGTGGGGCTTGGCTAACCCTGAAGCACTCTCCTTTCGTAGAGGTCTGTCGAAACGAGCCTCCACCTGTTTCTGCTTATTGGCTGCTGAGGGCTTAGACGGGCCCTCTTCCTGGACAGCAGGGACGGTGCAAGGAGGCACCACCTCGGCGGCAGCTTCGTCGGGTTAGGCGTTCTGTTGTGCATGCGTCTGCACAGGAAGTGCCTCTTCTGAAGAAGAGACCATGCGACAAGACTTGATCTTTCTGCCTTTGGATTTGGAGGTAGGACGTACCTCCGGTTGAGTCACCTCGGAGACGAGGTCGGGGTGGACCCATAGGACCTCTCCTCGAGATGTGGTGAGTGGGATGAGTCCACTCACATTGTCACGGGTAGGTGGTAAGTTAACCACCTCCATTGTCGCCTTAGGAATGGGGATGACGCCATTTTGTGTGGTAGTCGGCGGCAAGGTGCCGAACTGGAGTGACACCACATTGGCTGACACCGTCTTCTCTTCGTAGTCGACGGAGATTACATCCGCATTGATCATGCGCTGGATGTAATTCTTGAGGACATAACAGT
The DNA here is from genome assembly GCA_029216955.1 of Iris pallida. Classification (NCBI taxonomy): domain Eukaryota; kingdom Viridiplantae; phylum Streptophyta; class Magnoliopsida; order Asparagales; family Iridaceae; genus Iris; species Iris pallida. Next base: position 11,534 of record JANAVB010016034.1, on the reverse strand, counting down.
CCTTGGTCGGGTGTCCGACAAATCGATGGTAGTGACAATACCTCGGGTTGTCCACTTTCCCAACTTCATCGGGCCGCTTTGGGTCCGGTAGCTTGATCTTGTCACCCTGCTTCAGTATTTCAAAAAGTTGCAAGATGTCTTCGTCGTTGAACGAATAAACCTCCTTGGGCCTTGGTGCAAGTGGAGGCTTCTGAGTAGGCGTAGATGCGCCTTTTGAGGCATTAACAGTCAATGCCTGCTTCCCCTTTGTCTCACGCCCGGGGTTGTTGGCTGTAGACCTTTTCCCCTTGTCATCAAAGGCAGGGAAGCTGACCCCCAGAAGACGTGCATTGGCCGCCTTCTTTTCTGCGGCTTCTGCTTCGATGATCAAGGAGCTCCAGTCGGGAGGAGGAGTAGAGTTGAGGCAGAGTTTGACTGCAGGCAGCATGTTCATGCTGCAAGAGGAGAGGAGCGCATGTTCTGGCATGCCTGGAGGTAGTCTGAAGCAGGCCTGTCGGAAGCGTTCGATGAACACCCAAACCGTTTCCTTCTCCTTCTGGCGTATCTCTATGAGGGACGCCATCGTCATGTCTTTCCCGCCGTCGTAGAAGCGGTCGAGGAAGAGGCACGTCAAGTCATCGAAGGATGATATGGAATTGTCAGAGAGGCTGCAGTACCAGTCGTACGCCACTCCCTTCAATGCTCCGACAAATATGCTAGTGAGGAGTGCGTCCTCCTTCGGGAGATGTCCCATTTGGGACTGGAAGTACGTCAGGTAGCGACGCGGAGAGTCCTTCCCGTCATATGGCGTCAGTGTTTGTGGTTTATACTTTGGAGGATAAACCACCTTGTTCCACTCGAGGGGATAGGGTTGGGGGATGCCCATCTTCTGGCGCTCCTCTTGCCTGTTCTTGGACGCAAAGCGCTCCCGCAAGTCCTTGATCATTTCGACCACATCCTCCATGGAGCTGGGAGTCGGGGAAGGTGGTACCACCTGGAGTTGAGTGTTTGAGGGCTCAGACGTCCGGGGTACTTCTCGGCGGTCTGTGTCTCAGGATACCCGTTGAAGGGGTACACTCGACTCCCCATTGGCCCCTGGGTCGGGACCGGTCGAAGGCATTCGGGTCAAGGCCGACCGTATTTCAAATACCGCCTGAGTCAGTGTTTGCATGGAAGCAGAGAGGGTTTTGAGTCCTCCCTCTAATGTGTCTATGCGCTGGACGATGTCCTGCGGCGGCGCATCAGACTCGGAATCATCCCCAGCCATGTATACTATCATGACACGGCCGGGAGTGGATGGATTGGTGGAGGCTTCGCTCTCGGCCTCACTCTCATGTATGGGAGTCGCCTCTCCTGGAGCTTCATCTTGGCCACCCCCAGCCATGTTCTGGAGGTCATTCTCGACGGGCGTATCTGCAAGGGTCTAATTACCCTTAGCTCCGTCTTGAAGGGCCTCTTCGTCTCCGGAACTACCCCCAGCTGTGTTCTGGGGGACATCCTCATTTGAGGGGCTTCTGGGAGGCTAACTTCGCCTCGAGGATGAAGATTCACCGCAGCTGTGCTTTGGACATCTTCGTCTTCGGAAACAATAGTCTGACTACCCCTAGCTTCCTCCAAGAACTTCTTCCTCGACCGAGTACCTTCGAACACTCCGGAGGACGAGGCAGCTGCCTTGGTTTTCCTCGGTTGGCTTTTGGATAAGGACGAGGAATTGCCGGTCGTCCTTCGAACTGACGAGGAGTTGGAGATCACGTTGCATGAAGCAACCCTTGGCTCCTCTTCTGTTGACACCTTCATCCCAAGGCGATGTCGGAGGGGTGTCGATGATTGCAGCCGCTGGAAGACTAACTGCCTTGGTGGTACTGCCGCCTTGCAACAGCAGTTGATGGTGACCACCGTACAAGTATGCCCCGTGAGAGGCGCATCATGCTTGTTGGTCGACTCTCCTGACCGGCGCTTGTGAGTGATCACATTACGCAGGTCGTTGGAGGAGAGTGCTACCTTCGCACCCCCTTCAAGCGCATGGCAAGGCCAAGCGCTGGGGTGGTCAGGTGAGTGCTGCGCCCCCTGATCTGATACCAAACAGGCATCCTGATCAGTAGTGGGGGAACCACAACATTTGTTTGTCTTGCTCGACTTGGTTGTGTGCGCAGTAGATGCGCCCAAGTGAGACAAGGGCTTTAAGGTCGGCTCGTTCTCGGCGTCGCAGCACTCGAGTCGACCTTGTACAACTTACCATCAGCAGCGCGCATGATTGTGAGCGCATGCTTCTGGCTCGTTGCTGGCATAGCACGTTTGGGACGCATGGCCCGTGCTGCCTTGGACTTCTTCATACCAGGCTGCTGGGGCGCGTAGTACTCAGAATCCAAATTCTCCTCGCCACTACAGCGAGTGAGTCTATCAAAGACAGAGATCTTCAGTGGCGCATCAGAGGTGATACGCGGGGCATTGGCTGCGCCCCTACTCCGTCGATGCATCTTCCTCGCCTGAGAGAGAGATGGCTGGGGAACGTGGTTAGCAGCACGTTTTCCCGAGAGATGTGCTGCACTAGCGGGCGCATCTTGGTTGCTGAGGACGTCAGCAGGAAGGGAAGGCTGGATCGGCGCATCCACTTCGGTGGTGGTGCCCGAGGCGTCGACCTTGCGCACCCAGACTCGACGGGTCTTCTTCGGCTTCGGCAGCCAGCTTCGAAGGACTCGTACTGCCTTCAGATATGAACTCCTTATACGCCTGTTGATTGAGGCGTACGACCAGCGTCTTGTGGGAGGAGCCCACCTTCACGTCGTCGGCTTGTGACACAACTTTCTCAGTGGAGAAGAAAGAGGTCCCCAGCAGAGTCGCCAGCTTAGTTTGCCATTAAAATTCTTTGATTATAATTTCAATACAAACAGAACAGTGTTACAATATAGGACTTTAGATGTAGTCCTAGGAGCACACTTTTGTTTATCTGGGTCCCTTGTGCCAATGGAGCGAGTGGTAATGCGTTGACTCCGTTGACGAGCTGACGACGGTTATCGATTCTCTGAAGGTTTGGATTGCTCTGGGTGCTGGAGCTTGCCGAGAGGAGGAAGACGTTGAGTGTCTGTATCTGCCTCTCTGGTGGTATGTTCGTTCGTCTATGTGTGTGTAAGAAGGAAAATGATTCCTCTATTTATAGCTGGACAGGTTAGCTGCTCATGCGCACATATGTAGGATGTGCTGGTGCATGGGGACACCACGTGTTGATTGCTGATAGAGGCGCATGGGTGATGCGCCTTGATCGAGGGGTTGACTTCTTCATCTTGCTGTTGTGAGCCGGCACGTAGCAGAGGAGAAGATCTTTCTGTTGCTGAGATCTTGGGTGAGTTGAGTCAAAGGACGCGTGTCATCGACCCATGGCTCGGAGATCTCGGATTTGATGGGGGAATGAGCTGGTAGGATGCGCCTAAGATTGGGCGCATGAGGAGACTTTGGCCCGTAACTTTTATGAGTCACGAACCATTCTGGGCGCATGGCTTTTGAGGCGCATGCAGGCGAATTCCCTTCTGTTTTTTGGGATCAGAGTGCAGTCTGGGGCACATGGCTTTTGAGGCGCATGCAGAGCTTCAGATGGAGACTTTTCTTCTGTCTTTAGGGATCAGTGAAGAGTCTGAGGCGCATGGCTTTTGAGGCGCATACAGATTTGGACGCATGGCTGCGGAGGCGCATGCGGGTGGTTGAGTGGCCACGTGGCAGTAGCCGTCGGAGTAAAGTCATGATGATGCTGACGTTGCCGACGCTTCATCTTCTGAAAAAGCTGCCGACCGTTCAGACTTTGGGAGGCGTGCTGCCAACTCTGTCAGTTCAGCATTTAATGTTTGTGACATTCGATGGACAGCTGAAGGGGCACGTCGATTGGCGTTCCACCGGGTATGGGGACGCATGGGGGCGCATCCTCTGTGATGCGCTCGGTTCTGAAGGGCGCGTCTGTATGATGTGCTTGATGTTGAAGGGCACGTCTGTGTGATGCGCGGTCTGGCCGGCGCATCCGCTTCGTGAGACGTCTTTGATGGTGCAACTGTTACGTTCTTCGAATGCTTTAAATAGCCACTTTGACTTGGCTGAATTCGAAGCGTCTGGTTCATCCATTTAATGCAAATTCATTGCACGAAATTCGGAGAGCCATCCACTTGGAGCATGGGTTTGATTTGCCCAGCCTATAAATAGTGGTATAGAGAGAGGGTTAGCCTCTCGTTCTCTCACGTCTTTTCGACATGAACTTGTGTGCTCGAATGCATCCTGTTGACGAAGTGCTCCCGAGGGTGAAGATGAGACACCATGTCGTTGTTGATGCACTTGAAGGTGACTGTTACATCCAAAAGACGGAGTCGAGGGCTTCCGAGGCAGGCGGAAGGTGCCTGTTGCATCCAAAGATAGGGATGCTCGGGCCTCGTCTCCGTTGTGCAGGAAGAGCCGTAGATCGGAATGGTGGTGCCCTGACCGTCTTCCTTTGGCTTTTGAGGCTATTTCTCTGGACGGGAGGGGGGGGGTTAATTGCCACCCTCATCCTGCTCGGCCAGGTGAGCCTGGTTGGAAGAGTGGCACATAGCTGGGCTGCTGAAGGGATGCACATAACTGGAGATGCACATAACTGAGCTGCTGAAGGGATACGCCTTGCTGAGGGCGCATGGTGGGATGCGCCCGGTTGGAGGCGTATGGTGATGCTGCTGCGCCTGACTGGAGGCGCATGGTGACTGCTGCGCCTGTCTTGAGGCGCATGGTGGCTGCTGGTCGTAGACTTAGGATTTTCCTATGTAGAAATTCTTCTTTGTACAACCTTTTCTAGACATGTAATGAAAATAAAAAGTTCTCTTTCCATGTCTATATTTGTTGCTTTTGTTGTGAAGTATTTTGTCCGAGCTCTGGCGTATGTAGTGTCCGGCGCATGGGCTTTCTGGTTGTGAAATTCCATGCTTCTACAGAATCACCATTACATGTTCACCTTCCTTCGAAATTCAGGTGATGCCATGCGTATTAGAAAGAGCACAGCACCATTATAGTTCACTGCCCACATATTGCATTCATTATCTGTCCATTTTATGTTTTAGTTCAGTCTTGAAGCCTTGTCCTGCATACTCAAAGTTAGCTCACCCTAGACATTGACCTGCCCTAGTTAGTGAGGTTGCATTGTATTTGTTGTTATGTCCTTATGAGACAGCAAGTTCAGATATCCAATATTAGGATACTCCTCATATTTAGACCTGATTTTAGCCCTGTCCATTGTATGAAGACACAAGTCCATGTTGGTTTAGACAACTATTGTTTGTTCACTCCTTAGTTCAAGTTCAGTCCACTATCAATTGTTAACAGTCCTATTTTTAGGTGCAGGCATTGTTGATCAGTCCCCTCCCCATGATTCAGTCCCAAACTTTGGGTCAGTCCTAATTGGACTTAAAAATATGTTGATAAGTGAGTAGAGTATGGGGTATTAGATTGGGTGGGGGTTAGATGTATAATATATGGACACCTATACTACATAGCTAGCTAAGGTATGGATAATATGTGGATTAGGCTATATGTGCAGAGTGAGCATGGTTCAGTCAAAACAGTAGACAAGGGGTGAGATTGGCCAAGCTGGGTTGGAGCAGCAGGCCCTAAAGGCCAAGTAGCAGGGCATACCTTGCCCTGCAGGTTGTAGCAGCAGCAAGGGACACTTCTCTCTAGGCAGTTGACCATTTATGAGGATTGGGATAAGGTATCAGGATATGTCACTACCTAAGGTAAATGTATAGAAAGATGTTATTACCTACTTATTAGAGTATAATATTATAGGTAGGCTTATTAGAGTATAATATATATAACTTATTAGAGTATAATATATATATATATATATATATATATATATATATATATATATATATAATATATATATATATAGGTAAAAAATATATATATATATATATTTTACCTATATATATATATATATATATATATTAAAAATAATATATATATATATATATATATATAAATATATATATATATATATATATATATATATATATATATATATATATATATATATATATATATATATATATATATATAGGTAAAATATATATATATATATATATATATATATATATATATATATATATATATTTTTTAAATATATATATATATATATATATATATATATATATATATATATATATATATATATATATATATATATATATATAATATGTACGTATGTATGTATGTCTGAGGTATTATTGAGTGTGGGTTAAGGTGCATGGTAGAGGGATAATGCTTTATACCTTATGAATATGTGTCATGCCTAATGCCTAATATATGATATAGATTATGTGTGGTATCTTAGAGTATGGTATATGGTTATGGACTAGAGTGAGTTAGAGTGGAGGCCATAGTGTGATACATTATATCTATGTTATGTGTAATGCCATATATATATATATATATATATATATATATATATATATATATATATATATATATATGTGTGTGTGTGTGTGTGTGTGTGTGTGTGTGTGTGTGTTACCTTGGATGTGTGATATGGTATAGGTAGAGTCCTATTAGATAGATAACCTTTGACCAAGATTTGACCTCAGAGTCCAAGTTGACCTAGTTTACTTGGTTTGACCCAAAGTTGACCCAGTTTGACTTTGACCTAGATTGGCCTAGAAATCATGTAGATTGCATCGTAATGTTCTATATTATCATTCTGGATATGTCATAACACATATTGCTCTATTTAGGACATTGTGACTCCGGTGCAGACATCCGATATTACACTACTCTTTTCAGAGTATCAGGCGAGTATATTCTCTGATAGTTCTTTCATTTACTTGTCAATTACTGCACTTCAGTTCTAGTTAGTTCTATCTGATTCTTGTTACAAACACGTATTATTATTACTGAATTCATGTATACGACACACATACTTTACTCATCTTGCCTCTATTATTCTAATCACCATTCAAACTATTCGAACCACCTATTCACATCTTCATGTGCTGGTTGGACTTGTATTCATCTTATGTGTTGGATTATGGATTCATTTGTATTAGATTGGACGGGGAAATACTGATTAGACATGTAGACATATCCCCCTATTTGAATCACCCCTCTGTGAATGATATTCGAACGATACCCATCCCTCACCTGATCAGTGTGTGGTGTGTCGTATTACCTACAGCCGTTTACATGTCGATCTCAGTATCTTAAAACACACTTGGAGAATTAATTTGAATCATTGTTAGAACATCATGTGAATCATTATTCGTATCACCTTATTCGAATCACCTTATTAGAACAATGATTAGAATCATATTCGACTCATACTGTACTGGAATCACATTCGACTCATCTTGTATTAGACTCACATTGGGATTACACTCGACTTACATTGTACTGTCTAGACTTATCATGTTAATCTAGTTCAGCTAGATCTTATTTTACAGTCTTCATTGCTATGCTTCTCCTCTTATTTAGTTACCTTATTTTCCTTGTACCTTAACTGTTTCTCTACATCATTACTCGTATAAGCTGTCATATTCATCAATACAACTGTTTATAACTGCTTTATAGTTCTTTGTCATTTACTTGGGATTTTTAGATGAGTTATACTCGTTCCTGTCCTGACTGGACCTGTTAAAAATATTACAAATGATTGTCCTGAGGACATTTGTCCTACTTGCCTTGAAGCAGGAGATGGCCTTCCTTTGTCCCCGACACTCAGGAGTGATCGGGAGACTAGCTAGTAGACTTGGTTTAGTTTTCATGTTTTAGAACTTGAATTGTAATAAGTTGATATTTTTTTTGAGATTGTTTGAGTTTATATTATTAGTAGATGGTTTTGTTGTTGTTATTTAGTCTTAGTTATAAACTTCTGTGTTATCTTATCGTGCTTAGACTGTGATTGAGATTTCATTATATCTATACTTGTCCTCCGTTCGGAGTTGAGATTTGACAAGTACATTATATAATTGCGTGAGTTGTTGATTAGATAGTAACCTAGGACAGCGTTCTACCGCCGACACTGCGGCGTAGGCTGGACGTACCCACTTCTCGTGCCCCTAAACTGGGTGCGGGTCGTGATACATTTTTAGTGGTGGCCCATGCAGGTCGAGTTTATGTAGTGGTATTCAAACTAGAGTATCACTACAGCCTGCGATAGGATTGAAAGATAGGCTATAACGGAGAGGTACTCAATCACAGTTAGAAAAATTCTGCTTCAAATCATGCCATCTACATATCGTACTGATTTGCCTTCTTTGAAATAAACTGTCCTTCTTTGATTATATCGATTCATGCTCAGTATTGACTTCCTTGTTCGATCTGTCTTCAGGATGGTGGAGACACGATCACATCGCTTTGGTACAGCAGCCGCTGGAGAGGGGTCTGCCACCTCTCGTCCAGTACAGTAGGATGCTGGAACTGTAGCACCTTCTGTTCCTGATCAAACAGGAACGACTACAGCCATTGGAGGTATGCCTCCACCTGTTCGGAGGACGACCCCAGTCATTCCTGAGATATTCCAACAGCAGCATCTGTCACGACCCGCATCCTGATTAGGGGCACGAGTACGTAGTTACATTCAGCCTACGCCACAGAATCGACGGTAGAACGCTGTATAGGTCGTCTACAAAGGTACCTGTATAGTATATATACTCCGAATGGAGGGTGACATAGCAAATACAGTCTCAATCACAAGATAAAACTAAGGTAGATAGCACGGAAAGAAAATATGATAGATGTGAAAATAGGAAATGAGTTCAACATCCAACACAACTAGAGAGAAACAAACAACATCACAGAGTCACAAATATAAATATAAGCTACTACAGTCTAAAACAAAAGCTGGATCGCAGTCCAGGCAAACCTAACTAAGCTATACTACTCTGGGTATGCAAAGTCTAGTGGCTCAACTAACAGGCCACAGTCCCGGCCTAAGTCTCCATCTGTCTCGACCCCATAGTAGGTCGAGTAGCTGCCTCAGAAATATCTGTAATATGTCAACGGTATCCTGTCAGAAAAATGAGCAAGTACAAAAATTAACAGCAGTTCCATATGAATT
>JANAVB010016033.1:0-29188 GCA_029216955.1 Iris pallida | reverse complement strand
CACCTGAAGAATTCACCAGGTCCTCAAAGGGACGTAACAAGATACATAAAGAACATGCTACATAACTGAATATATAAATATGTCACCAGCCATAAGTAAAGTAAAATAGTCCCAATCGTAACAAGATCAAATATCTCATCATCGAAACAGTGGACTACCCCTACAACCAAACAAGGATAAGGGGTAGAACACTATTCTACGATGCAACATTGTCCCAAGCTACTAATGGAACAGGGGTGACATGACATTGACGAGGGTTACCTGACCATTCTAATGTATTTATGTAGTTAAGAACAAACATTCAACGTATGGGCACTCTGGCTTCAGAAAAATTAGATATCGTCCCACAGGGTAACAGGGACCTGAAAGGATAACATTCATCGAATGTCAGAGGCCAGCAGGAAATCAGGTATCAGGATCCAGGACCGTATCTCTAGCGGAGATAACCGACAATAATAGGAAAGTGCATACGTGGCCTATACATAAAGGAACTGTTCATCCCACCCAATGCCTAGTAGAGTCACATCCATGACTCCTATACCTCTACTAACTGCCAAGTCTCCTAACATGCCTCTATTAGCAGTTAGCCCTAACGCATGCGCACAGGTGATCAGCCATCACGCAAGTACCTCTACATGCTACGCATCTCACACATACCTCATGATACAACTGTGTCAAGGTTTATGTTATACACTAAAAATGGTAGTCCCTTAACTCTAGGTCCATATGCAATCAAAGGATAATAAATAAAGCAAATATCACTGAGCAGGCAATAAATCAGGAACTGTAATAATGGTACAGCTACAAGAACTAGAAATAAGTAAATAGTGATATACAATAATAAAAATGTAGACTAAATAAGCAGTAAATAAGATAAGGTATCTTACCTGAGGTTGTGTGCAAAAGGACGACGTCCAATAGCTCGAACCGTCAGAATAGTAAAGCGATGAAAGCCAAATCCCGCATACGTCCTCAGATGCTGAAATAAACACCACGAACGTGTTTGGAATAAAATATATGTCTAGGAAATGCCTGTCCAAAAGTCTAATTCTGGAACACAGATAAAATCATAATTTTGGATCAAAACGATATCCACCGTTGGACCTGTTTTGCACCGAAAAGTGTGACAGTATCTATGGTCTCTACAGTCGTCAAACTACATGTTTACAGATCCGATTTTAGGTGATGAACTCAACAATATGTCTAATTTTGGATTTCGATAAGCCGTGCACAAAATCGCCCGTTGGATCAGGTCGTGGGCCCGCCAAATAGGCATTCCGATCGACCTTCCCAGAATCAGACCAAACTTGGCATACAGGACCAGAATTTCAATACGATCCTGTTGGCAAAAGTTTCATCTTGATACGACGAACGTAAACGAAGCTATGACCAAGTTTGCAAAAGTTCGATACGGGGGTATCTCGACGGATACGTACCGATTTCGTCGTACACACGCAACGAAATCGAGTTTCGTCAGTTTCCACAGTCGGCAACATTCATATGTGCCTTTCGATGCATATAGTTTGCGACCACGTACCCTGGTTTGTCGGGGCGCACGCCGTATCGGTCAAGTTTTCTAAATTTTTAACAGTTTATAAACAGTTTTTGTCAAAGTTTGGAGGCGGATAACTTTCTGTACATTACGTGAATAATAAATATACCAGCAGAGTTTTAATCATGTATATGTTAACTACAACTGTTACAAATCATATTTGAAAAACTCAACCTATTTAGCTCGGGATTGCCCTTCCAAAATAGGAGTTTGGACTATTTCGTGTTCTGTTTTTGAACAATATTTTCTCTCGACTTTGCATCGATTTCTTGGTCAGTCGAAGGTGTTATATCGAATTCCCTTTGAAGGGTTTCGAAAAGGGATATGTGGGCTTCCTATAGAACTTTATAGAATCGAAAACGATCGTATCTTCAAGAAGTACGACGATCATGAAGGGGTTACCTTGAGTCGGCTGGGATGGGGTTGACAGTCGGGTCCATCTTCTTCGCGGTAATGTGGCGGCCGGAAGACATCGCACAGGGGGTCGTGGCGGTGGCTGCAGCTATAGTGTCGGACGAGGAGGGATGGTGAAGGCATTAGGGTTTTTCTAGGGTTGGTTGCCGTAATATATACTGCTGCCATTCCTATTACTACTCGAGCTTGGACTTCAACCCACGTAAGAATCTGAGGGAAGCCAACTCGCGAGATGGGCCCCATCTCGAGAGAGACTGGCTGAAAAGTAGTTTTTTTCCTTTTCTTTTTATCTATAATATATCTATAGTTATTCTTAATATGATATCACATATGTATAGATATAGGCATACTGAAATTCTTATAATTAGTTTCTAAAAATAAAATTTTGATAAATACTTATAAAGTGCATATATTTTAAACCAAATAGTTTAAAGAAACTTTCCATCATAAAAGTAACTTATCAATATCTTGTAAAACTATCTTTGTGAACCTTTTTGCTTTATCATTTGTTTAAATTGTAACAACTACTATTTAGTATAAGTAATTTATACTTTTAATAACTATCATGTAGTAAATGTCATAAAGATACATTTATTAAATATAATAAAATAAAAAATAATTATATGGGGGTTTACATCCTACCCAACTTATAAACATTTTGTCCTCGAAATTAAAATAAATCTTAATATCAAAGGACAACATAATTAATACGAAGGGAGAGTAAATACATCAAATTGTAACGTGGTTTCCCAAATGAGAGGGGGGTGGTTATTAAAAAGGAATCTACATTGGCTCTATATCTTACAAGGTAACGTCTTCTTGGTTCAAGGTCGTACCCAACTAATAGAAGTTAGCTAACCGGGAGAATCGTCGTTAAGGCTTCATGAGAAGGAGAAACTTCTAAGGAGAGGCACGAGAATATTGAATACTTATGACCACAGTAACAGATTCTAAGTGAGCCTCGATATTGATGTGGCATTCTTGGTTAATAACTTCTATTGGAGGATTATTATCATCTAACATCGTTCCTGTCGGCCATGCTTTCAACACGATGGTAGGAATCTCTTGTTCGAACATAACCAGAACATGTTGGTTCAACAAAATTTCAATCTTATTCTAACATGGGTTACTAAGATTTGAGATTGAAGAAATTTAGGGAAACAAAGAGTTCATCGGTCAAGAGATCAGGGTTCTTAGTAAGTGTATAAAACCTTTCTATAGAATCAGGTTAGATAAGTGTTTGAATTATTTAAGTCATAACGAATAGCATGTGTGGGTTGGTGTTTGGTGTTGTGTAGGAGGCATGTACTTGCTTGAGTGAGAAGCATATGTCATAGGTGTGATACGTCTTGCATGGATCACGGGGTCAGTTCATTTGAGGGAATTGGTCGATATTGTATGGTTACAATGAAACAAAATAGGCATCTATGGTTTGTTCTAAGGGTAATACGTCATACATGTAGTGTAATTGAAATGGAGCACATGAATGTGCGTTTGTTTGGGACATGTATGTCATGTATGTAGCTTGACTGGTCTAGTTCACGAGGGTGAAATTTGTGGGAAGCAAAAAGCTAGTATCGTGCTCCAAATGTCAAAGTCATGGTAGAGGTTATCAGATGATATAGATAAGAGTGGATATTATGTGCCACTATTTTATTAGTTCAACTGGAACCAATTGACCCCAATTATTCGCTAATTCTTAGAGAGTCTTACAATCTATGTGCTATAGAAACTTCCGTTCTCTAAGTTAAAACTAAGACACGATTCTACGGTAGAACAAAGATTGAAGAATCAAGGTTGCGATCTTTTATCACGGTCATCTTAACGCACGAGTAAAGGGATATAAATTGCAATACAAAGATCGTATCGCAACTTCCAATTACCATCCAAGTTTGGCATCCCATTTCTCAAAGTTAGAATACACTTAGTTCAAGGTTCTACCAACTTACATAAATTGGTTAATAGTAGATAGCACCGTAATAGGGTTTCTATGATCATGTTTCAAGGAGATGTATGAGGGTATAAGATACTTATGATCATAGTCACAGTTTCTTTATGAAGCGTAGGCATTACTTATTTACCGTTGCCCCTATATTTACCATGTCTTATCAAGGTAGTAGGAGGGGTCTTGGTTAAGTATATCCAAAAACAAGTTGGTACGGAGGGATGCATTACATAGGCTACGAGGAGATATGGATTAAGGAATTTTATGGAAATAAGGATTTCGTGGACCAAGAGATAGGATCTATATATAGGTGTAGGGACCAACTCCAAAAAGTTTTGGTTTTATATTGCAATATAACATTATGAATGGATGGGTTTTAATGGGTTCCTGAATTGGACATCAATCTTTGATTGAATAAGTCTTTGGTTCTAATCTATATTTGCTGAACAAGATCCGCAAAGTCGATCTAGACCATTCCTATTAGGTTAGGGTAACCTAGAGTAGGTTCAAACTCAAGTGGTTGGGTATTTGTCGGGCGAGTTGGTTAACTAGGTCTTTTAAGCCCAAAAATGTGCCTTTTGTGACTTTCGTCTTTAAGTAACACAAGGGGCCTCTATTAGGTGGCATACTAGTGGCATGTATGCAGTGGCTCGAGAGTAGATCACAACCATATATTGGGTCAAATAATTTAGTTAAAGTTGGATCTCTAATTGAAGTCAAAAAGTACATCACTATTACGGTAAGGGTTATCATTAGCCGTTTTGACCTGAAAACCGTAACATAAAAAAGTACAAGGGTATGTGGTTTAGTGGGACATGATATGGCTATATTAAGGTGGACTCGTCTAGGTTTTTGCATAAAATTTATTGAAAGGTAACCGCTGATCTCGTCCTCCGAATATCAATGTTACGGTTGGGGACACCTGATGATCTAAATAGAAAGTAGGTGTTTGTGGGGCAATGATTTATTCTCCTAGGGGAAAAATTTACCATAATCAATCGGTGATCCCATATATCCTAAAATTAAGAATGGCTTACAATCTATTCACTCCAGAAACGAAGATACGGTCTTAGGATTAGTGAGGTTAGAAAAATTTCAAAGTAGTAGTATTGTACCTCAACTTTTGATAATAAAGAATAAGGCACGATGTAATAGATAACGTGATATGGTAGATATAATCAAATTTGAGGATCGTATTTCGATTTCTCATAAATGGAAAATGATTGTGTACAACACACACGAGTCGATAAAATAGAATGATCCACATTGTCCATAGTATACGAGTGTTATCGATAGGGGGGAACGAACTCTACGGCACGTCATATGAAGGATTTATGACGACTAAGTCATAAATTTCTATTTATGTTAAGCCTGCTAGACTATGTCATAAGGTTTCTAATGGTGTCGAATATAGTGCTCGTACATTTCTGTTGATAACTAGTAAATCAATATGATGGAGCATCATGCTACGGATGTTGGCCAAGCTGGTGAAGGTGTTATTCTAATGCTAAGTCACGACTTTAATAATAAAATTTTATACCTAGAATAACACCTGTTGAATCCCTAATCTTGGGATGGGTGTTTATCATAGTCATGGTAAATGCTTGTCCTTGCTCCTATTTATTCATCTCATGTCGAATCTGTGGAGGCTTAGTCATGTAAGGGTTGAGTTAAGGCATATGCGTCGTTAGTTAAGCCAAGAATCAAGATGAATAATTTGAGGCTCATAATACTTGATTCCTAGAGATTAGATAGTCTCCTAGGTTTGTGTTTTAAACAAGGTAAGTTCCTACTCATTTTCAAACACAAATGACTAGAAGGTCATGATATTAGTTTTAAGGTCGAGGGAGAATGAGTAACTCAAGGCAGGTTGCAGTCACATGGCTGGCCGATGGTTGCTATACTTGTGTATACAACCATCATGGCCATAGGGCATACTCTGTATCTATCTATCAAACACAGGCGTTCGTCTTTCCAAATCAATGAAAGACAAAAACAATAAAGAGTTCAAGAAAGATGTCACTGAATATAATTATGTGATTCAAGGGCGAATGTAATTCAAGAAGAATTGTCAATGCAGTCGCGGATGAGATCCTAGCTACTTCGATATCTGAATCCACGTGGGTTATTCAAATGAAGAGAGAACCAAATGCATTAAGGCCGATCAGACCATAATACACCGATTCTGATAGACAATATGTTAACGGGCGTCCCAATATACATATGTCCTCGACAAGATCAATAAAGAATAAGCTTGCAAAACTAGGCTATAAATAGTAACATCGTTCATGAAATTGCAAAGTATAAGTACGGGGGATAATGTTGAAAGAAGTAATAAATAGTTCCAGTTTCATAAGGGTCTAAGTCTTGTCCGGTGTTCCTGCTTATACAGTCATCTACTGTCTCTGGTATCAGGTCGTGGTTGACCAATAGAGTATGGGCTACTGAGACTCTATATTCTAAGTTATCATATCTTCCTCCACTAGCATATATTCAGTTCCACCCAGTTATACTTGATTAATGGATTATAAGAACACGGGGTGATAGGCCGAGAGGCATACTACCCAACTATAAAAGTCAACTACTAGGGTGATTGAGCAATATAACACGTATAACTAGTACAAGTCATATTCTTAACCTCTCTATTAGGCACAAAAGAAGAGGATAATATTTATAGTGGAAAGAAATCAAACAGAAGGATATCAAGGTAGTCGGATGAGAGTTCGAAATTAGAATCAATAGAGGAGGTCAAGTATGTGGATGAGATTCTAGAATCTAATCCTATTTGCAGGCTTACATCGGTACAGTAACGTAACTGAATTGTAAACTCGAGCTGCATGGGCCACCACAAAAACATGTAATGCTCTAGTCCCAAAATACTTGGGACTAAGTACGTGGACATGCCAGCTGCATATATACGAAGTATACTCCAATATATGGAAACCTTGTATGCATCCATAAGCTGTAAAATATAGTAAACCAAGACAACTAAATATCATCCACCAAATAAAAGAATAATAATATAAATCAACTTTGAATTTGTCATTTATACGTGCAGTTGGGCGGAGACAAATCCACTACCAACTATTTAAATGAAAGAAAATATACAAGAGAATGATCGATAGAATGGAAAGACGAACCAAGAGCAATCCTCTTCGAAGAAATGGAAAAGAGCACGGTCTTGACTAGAACACCTGCGAAACATCACAAAAGTACAAACCTGGAGAATTCACCAGGTCCTCAGAAGGACGTAACAAGATACATAAGAACATGCCACATAACTGAATATATAAATATGTCACCATCCACAAGTAAAGTAAAATAGTATCACGCCCCAGAATCAGAATACTGGAGAGCAGGGGTCGACACAGCCTGCTACGTATATAGAAGTGTAAACCACCTCGATATATGGTCGTGGCTGTCTAGATGTATGAGGGTTTATCTACAAGCCATCAGTCTCTTATGGTCAAGAACAAGCCTAGTGTCTCAATCTCAAGCAAGTAGTAATAGTTACAAGATGTTAGACCATCAGATATTCAATAGTAAGACGTCCAACACATTTCATATACAGATGATCATAAAGCTAGTTGTACAAAATGCGAGGACTAGCAAAAGTTTCAGTCATACATGATCAACCTTAGGATTTGTCAATAATGTTACAGCCCTTAGGCAGACAAAAAATATAAGTATTCAACACGAGCTAACACTTGCTCAGCGGCTAAAGGCCTCAAAAGAATAATTTATAATAGAGTGAGAGAGCAAAATAAAACCCACTCGTTGCCAGGGTTGCGTCTAGTGTTAACCATCTAGCTGGAAGGCAGGGAGATCCTTGGGTGCTACTCTGAAATCTGACCATACAAAACCAGCTGGGTCAGACCCCAGAAAGAGCAAGTGCCACAAAGGAAGCTTCACTTAAGAACTAGAACCAGCATATTAGCACATAAGACATAAATGAAATAAAAAAGACATGAGTTAGAGAAAATAGGGTGATAAACGATAAGATAACTAAAGGATTATTTCGGTAACCATGTTACAACCCGTAAACCAAACAAGGACTAGGGTTGTAACCCTTCAACTGAACAGAACTTAGTCTCTAACCAATTATCGATAAATTAAAACATACACAAGCATGTCCTGAGATAGCCATGTACTGGATCTAGGCAAGACTAGACAAGATAGAACTCCATCCAACATTCACGGCCAAGCAAAGAGTACGGCTTGATACTTTAACTAACTATGGTTATCACAAGCCTAGTTACTAGCAAGTTGCAATGAGATATTCCGGCAGTCACAAGCCCTGCAGCTATCCAGGTTATCCAGGCGAGATTCTTGTAAGAGTTATCAAGTATTAGGTGACTTAGAGTGTAACACATGACAGTGTGCATATTACTTGTTTTAAGAAGTGTCCCACATGACAGTCGGCTAGAAATGTGCCCTACTCAACGGCAGGCTAGAAGTCCATTCAAAGCACCCAGATAATAGGATCGCCTGTAACTGGAAACATCTCTCTAATAAGCTACTTTGATCAATCTAGTAATTAACCTAGTCAGATTCAGCATGAATCCCTGACCGTGGTAACCAGGGATGCAAGTCCTTGACATGATGTAAGATAAGACTGGTAGCTTAGACAAGCACATTCAAGAAAAATTATCCACGGTATCAAGACGAGTTATTATTCAGTATGTCAAGATAGCCGTCGCAAAAATTCAAGATTACATTAGACTTACTTATCAAGATTACTTGTCAAGAGTGCGAACGACGGGCCAGTATCAAGATTACTTATCATGTCAAGAGTGCATCACAACGGACCACCATCATGAATTATCATGTCAAGGTTGCTTGTCAAGAGTGCACCATGACGGGTCACTATTTAAGAGTTATCATGTCAAGTTACTTGTCACTTGTTAAGAGTGCGCCATAACAGGCCACTATCATGTTCTATCCTTACATTATCATAAATGAGAGAAACTTGCATAAAAATAGCTAGTAACATATTCTTGAAGCCAAGGAAAAGATCTACAACTTTCATGTTAGGAGTTAGAATAAATTTTGGCCACCAATCGGCCAAAAAGGGCATAAAACAGCAAAAAACAGCCAAAATAGGCACGAGTAATGCTACAGTTACAACCAAATGCTCACAGCCCTCTTACAACCTTCATCCATTGCTGACATGTGGGCCATGGCCCACATGTCAGCAAATGGGTGAGTGGTTGTAAGAGGGCTATAAGCACTTGGTTGTTAACTTAGCATATTGAATAGGCACTATGCGACACTATACAAGCTATGTGGCACCATGCATCCATGCGGCACTATGCAAGCCTGCGGCATTATTCATCCATGTGGCATAAATCAAGCCTACGATGCTATGCAAGCCGTGCGATACTATCCATCCATACGACACTATGCAAGCCTACGATACTATGCAAGCCATACGGCACTATGCAAGCCTGCGGTACTATTCATCTATGCGGCACTATACAAGCCTGTGGCACTATGCAAGCCATACAGCACTATTCATCCATGTGGCACTATACAAGCCTACGACACTATGCAAGCCTGTGTCACTATGCAAGCCATGCGGCACTATGCAAGCTATGTGGCACTATGCATCGCCCCTGCCAGAACCAGGACAGTTGAACATAGAAGACGTCCAAAACTTGCTTTGGCCATAACTTCCTCAGAACAAGTCGAAATCTAACTTTTTAAAGGTCTATTTTGGGTAAAATCAAATTCTCTACAACATAAAACAGTCAAAACTTGAAAATAATTAAGTTTGGTAGATCAAAACCCAAAAAAATGAAAAGACTAAAAACTTAGATCCACAAAAATCTATCCGTCCAAACCGAAAACTCCAAGTCCTAAAGATGCTTAGAATCATGTAGAGAAGAAGATAGAACAATAAAATGGAAGATCTATCATGAAGCAAGTTGCACTTGCCTAAGCTCTCTAGGTTGGTGGGAGAGTAATGGAGGAGGAAGAAGAAGTTATGAAAAATAATGAAGGAGAGAGAGTGTAGTTGACTTATATAGTAAGCCTCACCATTTCAAACCAAACCAAAACCAAACTAAAATAAACCAAGCAAGCTAAACCAAGTCAAATTGAACAAACCAAAATCAAATAAACCAAGTCAAGATTAAACCAAGACTAGACTAAGCAAGACAAGCCTAACTACGGTCCACCTGATAAATGTCAGAAATCTGTATACGTATACTGAAGATACGTATAACGGAAAACGGGAGTGACAACTCTATCCACCTTAAAAGAATTTCGTCCTTGGAATTTAATCAAGAGGCAATAGATGTCGGAGCAAGCTATACTAAAGCACAGCCATCTATGACTAGCAACCAATCAAGCAATCATTCATGCAAGCAAGGAATTAAAAGGCATATGGCATAAGGAAGACACTCTGCTGGAAACCTCTCTGCTAGTTCTGTATTTGAGCTTGGGTCTGGGCATAATGCTGGGGTCTCTGTTGCTGGAAGGCTTGTGCCTGAGGCTGCAATGGCCTCGGAGACTGGTACTACTGCTCTGCTGTACTGGTGCTGGGGATGGTCCCCTAACCGATGGACTAGTTAGGTTCGACGATGATGAACTGGCCCTATTCGGGCAGGATCCTATCATGTAGTGTAACGCTCCAGTCCCAAAATACGTAGGACTAGGAATGTAACATGCCACCCGTATAATAAATATACGTAAGCTGTAAAATGCAGTAGAACCATGACTTATCTCATCCACACAAAATAAATGAATAAATGATATCATATAATGATAATAAATTATCTTGATATAATATGTTGGGCGGAGACAAATCCACTATCAACAAGTAAGGGAAAAAAACATGGAAAATGAAATAATTTTGGCGAGCGAAGCGAAGACGATCCAAGTGCAGTCATCCTCGAAGAAATAAAGATGGCCACGGCTAGAATACATGCGAAAGATAAGAGCACACACCTAGGAAGATAACAGGTCCTCAGAGGGACGTAACAAGACACATAATATTATGTCCATATAAACTGAATAAATATTGCTTAAATAAATAAGTCAATTAAATTATAACATGGTCCAATACACACCTATTGAACGATCTTACCATCCCCCCAACCAAACAAGGACAGGAGATGGTAAACTAATTCACGATGACGTATCTTCCATGCTATGAATCCAATATGGTATCCGACCCCAACAAGGTTCAATACCTTCTCATCGAAGTAGTAAGTCACACCTACAACCAAACAAGGACAAGATGTGACGAACTAATCTGCGACAAGTTATTGTTCCAAGCCACGGTCAGATACAAGTACCCAAACCAAAAGTACTCGTACCTAACGGATAAGGTAGCCTACCAGTCTAAGTGAAATGTAGTTAAGAATAATCCTTCGTACGCATGGGCCCTGGCTAAATAGGATCTACATAGTCCCCACTTGGGGCACCATAAGCCCAATCAGTAAGAGCATAACGTTCCGTAGAACGTCAGTGGCCGTCCGTAATCATGGGTCATCAATCCCGTATCTCCAGTGGAGCTTCCGGGTCACAAGGGAAAGTGCATCGAAGCCCATACGCTAAGAAATTGTCCTCCCCGCCCAATGCCTACTATGTTGTATCCACAACAGGAAACTTCTATAACCGCTAAGTAAAACTAGCATGCAATTCTATTAGCGGTTATTCCTATCGCACGGCTTATACGCACCAATGGCCAGCCAGTCATGCATGTCCGTGTTCTACATACGAGACACAAATTCGTGGTACAACGTGTCAAGGCCAATGAATGCAACACACAAGGTGGTCCCTTAAATCTAGGTTTAATGTGTAAGAAAACTAATATATTGTAGGAAATATAAATGAACAGTAAGTTCTAACAGGTTATGCCATATATCACAATTTATTTTGCATAAAGAAAAATAATAATAATGCATGAAATATGAGCTAAAATAAATAAACAGCAAATGGCAAGGTGTCTTGCCTGGTAGGACGCCTGATGTGCTACGATAATCACGGTGGCACGAACTACAACTTCGGGTAACAACTACACAAGGTGATCTCTGACGGTGGCACGAACAGTTCCATTGGGTCCATAAGGGTCAAATTAGTTAGGTTCGACATAAGGTAGGCTTGAATTGACGAGGAAACATGAATAATAGGATTTAGTCATGGACGAAAGGATAGTCGAAGGAATTTGGATAAATAATATATATATACAATTTTAGAAAATTACTTATCTTTGAAAACTATAATTTACTATCCCAAAATACTTATAAGTAGTAAAAATTATTTTAGGTCAAAAACATTTACTCAGTAAAATATTTTATATAATGCTTGGAAATAGATATGATAATTTAGAAACTAAAAATATTTCTAGATTAAATACTATATTTTGATCAAGAACTATATTTATAAATATTATTTCTAAGGTCAACTACATGTGAAAGAATATCTAGAATGCTATATCAAAATATTATTAATTCTAAGTAAAAATCATATTCAAAATACCATAATATGATTTAGAAAATATCTATATTAAAATTAAAATATAGAATTGATATTAGTAGACCAATGAATATACTAATTGACAGAAACTCAAGTAATACTAATTACTAACAGTGAGTATACCCTAAATATAGATATATACTATTTACATACATACAAACAAAATACATACATGCCTGTAATAATAATAATAATAATAATAATAATAATAATAATAATAATACCTGATGCCATACAAAAAACGAAGCACACAAACTTTACAGAACTCGAAGTAATAATAATAAAATATAAGAAAATTTAAAAGTACTGCAGAAGAATAGAGAATGGAAAGGAAGGAGAGAGAAAGGCAAAAAGGAGAGGGAGTGAGAAGGAGAGGAAAGTGGGGGAAGGAGACTGACTCGCCTGGCGGCAGGAGGCAAGCGGCTACGGAAGGAGGCGAGCGGCTGCGGAAGGGTCGGGGGATGTGCACACGTGCGGTGGAGAAGAGGCACGCGCGCGGCGAGGCATTGGACATGGGGATTCGGTGGCCGACGGCGCTGGTCGGCGCCGACTGGAGAGAGGCGGAGAGGATAGGAAGAGCGGGTCGCTCGAGACAGAAGGAGGGCGGCGGAGTGTGGAGGCACGGCGCGAGGAGAGGGTTTCCGGTGGTGGCTGTGGCGGAGTCAGGGGTGCACAGCGCGGCTCGCGGTGGAGGGCGCTGACGGCGAGGAAAGAAGAGGGGATGGGTCGGCGCCTGTGCGACACTTCGCCGGTGGCCCGATCTTGTGGCTGGCGGACGCCGGAAGTGGCGAGCACAGTGCTACGGAAGGGTGGCATCGGATCTGGCTACGAACGACCCAGATTTGGGTTGTGCAAGTGGACGGCGGCGCTTGGGCCAGCGACGACTGCGGTGGATCTGGTCGCTCAACGCGGCAGAGGTCACAGCAATGTCGGGTGAGTGGTCTATTTTGGGTTTCCTTCCTGGTTTTGGGGGGTTTTTGGGTGGTGACATTGGCCGACGATGGCCGTGGTATTTCGGGTGGCTTTTGGTCGGGTGGTGGTGCTGACGACGGTGGTATGGTTGGGTGGTGGTGATGATGGTGGGGGTGTGATCGGGTGGTGGTACTAACGGTGGTGGTGTGGTCGGAGTTGGCTAGTCGGGAAAAAGGAGTTGGGGTACGGTGGTGAGGTGCTGGCCGGGAAGGGTACTGTGACGGTGGATCGGTGGTGGTGTGGTTGCTCGAATGGCCGCGCCACTGTGGTGGCGTTGCCAGTGGTGTTGTTTTATGGCGGACATGGTGGTTGTGGTGGTGGCGGTGGCTGTGCCGCGGCGGTAGGAGCAGTCAATGAAGTCGGAGGCGACGTGGGGACGACCGGTGGAGAGGCAGGCTGTACCAGGTTGACGGAGAAAAATTTTGGATTTGGGATTTGGTGTCGGGGTGTGTCTGACATGAGAAAAATTTATGTACATGTAAAAGATGGAATAAGATTATGGATATGGGAACACGGACATGATGCACGGCACGTTTGTGGTGGAAGAAATTGTGGAATATTTGTGAAGGAGAAACAATGTGGAGACTCCCATATTTATAGGGTCGAGGAAATCCTGGGTTGATAAGGATTAAGAATAAGTTAAAACTCCCGTAGATAATCTTCCTACTAATTTAAATCAAATCAAAAATAAGTTTGATCAATCTAATCCATATTAAATCTTAGATAAATCCGATCTTCAATCAAAATCCATAAATTAAATCTTAATTTAAATTACCATAATATTAAATCATCAAAACTTCCAAATTATCTTTTATAAGTAATAAAATAATCAATATTATATAATTTCAAAAATTGCAATAAATATTTTGAATATTGATAGAAAATATCTTTAAAATACCTTTTTAATAAATTAAATAATAAAATAATTTTGAGAATTCTAATATACATGAATTAAATTTCATGTTTCTCGCTTGCGACTAGTACAAAATATCTACGTATATATTATTTTCGAAATCGGCATAACTAAATAATTAAAATAGCAAACGTAGAAAATTTTGGTACTATAGCAAGAATAATTATTATATATATTAATTTGAAACTGGAAAAATAGAAAAAATATGTTTCTAAAAATATGTACGCTCGCACATATTCGCACTCGTCGAGCAATTACGAAAAACAAATTTCGTGCGCGACGTACAATGCAACTACACGACGTATAAATACAAAATAAAAATCAGTACCAAATTTATAATAGTAGAAATTTAGGGGTTTTATATCCTACCCAACTTAAAAGAATTTCGTCCTCGAAATTAAGAATTAGTAGGAGGGTGAGAAGACACAAGGGGGTATCGATGGGGAACAAATAATGACAATGTTTCAACAAAATTATTTCGTAAGAAATCGTGATCTAAATAATAGAATTTAACGCGGGTATGGTTATGAGGGTCGCGAGTAGAAGATTAAGGGTTTAAAGTTATTTATGATATCATGCAAAGGAATAATATGATATCAAGAAAAAATGAGAGGCCTAAAAGATATGTTTTGAAAGTGGGTTGAGGGTACGATTTAAGAGGGCGAATTAGGTTTACCTTTAAATTAAGCAATTAGAGGGTCATGGTAGTAATTATAGGGCCGAAAAAGAGGACGAGGAGTTTAGGATGAAGAGATAGCAACATCGAGTGGTGATGGTCATAATTGATAGTAAGGCTAGAGGAAGTTCTAGCATAACGCCTTCGTCCTTCTAAAATAGGTGAAGACGAACGCAATAAGGAGTTCAAAGACAACATTATCGAATACGAGTACGTGGTTCAAAGGCTACCGTATAATTTCAAAACAATCGTCAAGGCAGTCGTGGAAGGCATTCTAAAGTCCAAGTTTAATTATGTGCCATCCGCGTAGAATAATAGACAAAAGCGAACCAAAGTGCACTTGGTTAATCAGACCATCATGCACCGGTTCAGATTAGACAATATGTTAGTAAGCGGCCACTCAATAGCATATGTCTTGATCAAGCTCGATAAAGAATTAGCTTGCAAATACTAGGCTATATTAGCATTATTAATCAAGGTAGTAAAAATATAGGCACGAGGGTAGATGAAATAAGAACCAATATGAATAGTCTAAGTGTCATAAAAATCTAAGTCTTGTTTATTCCTATACGATCATTCTAAGATTTATTGCCCAATGCTTGGTTGACAAAATGGGTTAAATTCCTCTAGTCTCTATGGTCTAGATAATACCATTTGTATTCCCTTAATGGTCAAGGGTGTGCCAGGTCGTGGGGTATTATACCCAACTTAAAGAATTAAGCTAAGGGTGTTTGGGACATATAACTATTAGGGTCAATCTCTAGCAAGCACGAAAGGAAGATAAGAATATTGATAGGAGAAATCAAGCAAGATGCAATTGATGAGTCGAACGGTAATTCGAAATATGGGATCGAGGAAAAAGGTCAAGTATGTGGATGAGATCCTAGACTTCTAATCCTATTCGCAGGCTTGCTTGGTACGGTAAAGTAACCAAACAATTTATCTTGACCTGCATGGGCTACCACAAAAATATGTAACGCCCAGTCCCAAAATACGTAGGACTAGAAACGTAAACATGCCAGCCGTATAATAAATATACGTAAGCTGTAAAATACAGTAGAACCATGACTAATCTCATCCACACAAAATAAATAAATAAATGATATCATATAATGATAATAAATTCTCTTAATACATTATGTTGGGCGGAGACAAATCCACTACCAACAAGTAAAGGAAAAATATATGGGAAATGAAATAATTTTGGCGAGCGAAGCGAAGACGATCCGAGTGCAATCATCCTCGAAGAAATAGAGATGGCCACGACTAGAACACCTGCAAAAGATAAGAGAACACACCTGGAAAGATAACCAGGTCCTCAGAGGGACGTAACAAGACACATAATATCATGCCATATAAACTGAATAAATATTGCTCAAATAAATAAGTCAATTGAATTAAACCATGGTCCAATACACACCTATTGAACTAGCTTACCATTCCCCCAACCAAACAAGGACAAAAGATGGTAAACTAATTCACGATGACGTATCTTTCCATGCTATGAATCCAATATGGTAACCGGACCACAACAAGGTTCAATACCTTCTTATCGAAGTAGTAAGTCACACCTACAACCAAACAAGGACAAGGTTTGACGAACTAATCCATGACAAGTTATTGTTCTAAGCCACGGTCAGATACAAGTACCCAAACCAAAAGTACTCATACCTAACGGATAAGGTAGCCTAACCAGTCTGAGTGAAATATAGTTAAGAATAATCCTTCGTACGCCTGCACCCTGGCAAAATAGGATCGGCATAGTCCCCCCATGGGGAACCAGAGGCCCTATCAGTAAGAGCATAACGTTCCGCAGAACGTCAATGGCCGTCAGTAATCATGGGTCATCAACCCCGTATCTCCAGCGGAGCTTCCAGGTCACAAGGGAAAGTGCATCGAAGCCTATACGCTAAGGAATTGTCCTCCCCGCCCAATGCCTACTATGTTGTATCCACAACAGTAAACTTCTATAGCCGCTAAGTCAAACTAGCATACAATTCTATTAGCGGTTATTCCTATCGCACGGCTTATACGCACCAGTGGCCCGCCAGTTACGCATGTCCGTGTTCTTCATGCGACACACAACTTCGTCGTACAAGGTGTCAAGGCCAATGAATGCAACACACAAAGGTGGTCCCTTAAATCTAGGTTTAATGTGTAAGAAAACTAATACATAGCAGGAAATATAAATAAACAGTAAGTTCTAACAGGTTATGCCATGTATCATAGTTTATTTTGTATAAAGAAAAATAATAAATAATGCATGAAATATGAGCTAAAATAAATAAACAGCAAATGGCAAGGTGTCTTACCTGGTAGAATGCCTGATGTGCTGTGATAATCATGGTGGCACGAACTACGACTTCGGATAACAACTACACAAGGTGACCTCTGACGGTGGCACGGACAGTTCCATTGGGTCCAGAAGGGTCAAATTAGTTAGGTTCGACATAAGGTAGGCTTGAATTGACGAGGGAACATGAATAATAGGATTTAGTCATGGACGGACGGATAGTCGAAGGAATTTGGATAAATAATATATATATACAATTTTAGAAAAGTACTTATCTTTGAAAACTATAATTTACTATCCCAAAATACTTATAAGTAGTAAAAATTATTTTAGGTCAAAAACATTTACTCAGTAAAATATTTTATATAATGCTTGGAAATAGATATGATAATTTAGAAACTAAAAATATTTCTAGATTAAATACTACATTTTGATCAAGAACTATATTTATAAATATTATTTCTAAGGTCAACTATGTGTGAAAGAATATCTAGAATGCTATATCAAAATATTATTAATTCTAAATAAAAATCATATTCAAAATACCATAATATGATTTAGAAAATATCTATATTAAAATTAAAATATGGAATTGATATTAGTAGACTAATGAATATACTAATTGACAGAAACTCAAGTAATACTAATTACTAATAGTGAGTATACCCTTATATAGATATATACTATTTACATACATACAAACAAAATACATACATGCCTGTAATAATAATAATAATAATAGTAATAATAATAATAATAATAATAATAATAATAATAATAATAATAATACGTGATGCCTTACAAAAATTGAAACACACAGACTTCACAGAACTCGAAGTAATAATAATAAAATATAAGAAATTTTAAAAGTACTATAGAAGAATAGAGAATGGAAAGGAAGGAGAGAGAAATACAAAAAGAAGAGGGAGTGAGAAGGAAAGGGAAGCGGGTGAAGGAGACTGACTCGGCTGGCGGGAGGAGGCGAGCGGCTGCGGAAGGAGGCGAGCGGCTGCGGAAGGGTCGGTGGAGAAGATGCACCCACGTGGCGAGGCACTGGACATGGGGATTCGGTGGCCAACGGCGCTGGTCGGCGCCGACTGGAGAGAGGCGAAGAGGAGAGGAGAGGAAGAGCAGGTGGCTCGAGAGTGAGAGAGGGCGGCGGAGTGTGGAGGCATGGTGACAAGGAGAGGGTTTCCGGTGGTGGCTGTGGCGGAGTCAGGGGTGCACAGTGCGGCTCGCGGTGGAGGGCGCCCGCGGCGACGAAAGGAGAGGGGATAGGTCAGCGCCTGTGCTGCGCTTCGCCGGTGGCCCGGTCGTGTGGCTGACGGACGCCGGAAGGGGCGTGCACAGCGCTGCGGAAGGGTGGCGTCGGATCTGGCTACGAGCGACCCAGATTTGGGTTGTTCAAGAGGGCGACGGTACTAGGGCTAGGCGACGACTGCGGTGGCTCTGGTCGCTCAACGCGGCGGAGGTCACAGCAATGTCGGGTGAGTGGTTTATTTTGGGTTTCCTTCCTAGTTTTTGGAGGTTTTTGGGTGGTGACGCCGGCCGACGATGGCCATGGTGGCGGTGGTGTTTCGGGTGGCTTTTGGTCGGGTGGTGGTGCTGACGACGGTGGTGTGGTGGTAATGATGGTAGTAGTATGATCGGGTGGTGGTACTGACGGTGGTGGTGTGGTCGGAGTTGGCTAGTGGAGAAAAATGAGCTGGGGTGCGGTGGTGAGGTGCTGGCCGAGAATGGTGCTGTGACGGTAGATCGGTGGTGGTGTGGTTGCTCGAGTGGCCGCACCACTGTGGTGGCGTTGGCGGTGGTGTTGTTTTATGGCGGACATGGTGGTTGTGGTGGTGGCGGGGGCTGTGCCGCGGCGGTAGGAGCGGTCAATGAAGTCGGAGGTGACGTGGGGACGACCGACGGAGAGGCAGGCTGTACCGGGTCGACGGAGGAAAATTTTGGGTTTGGGATTTGGTGTCGGGGTGTGTCCGACACGGGAAAAATTTATGTATATGTAAAAGATGGAATAAGATTATGGATATGGGAACACGGACACGATGCACGGCACGTTTGTGGTGGAAGAAATTGTAGAATATTTGTGGAGGAGAAACAATGTGGAGACTCCCATATTTATAGGGTCGAGGAAATCTTGGGTTGATAAGGATTAAGAATAAATTAAAACTCCCGTAGATAATCTTTCTACTAATTTAAATCAAATCAAAAATAAGTTTGATCAATCTAATCCATATTAAATCTTAAATAAATCCGATCTTCAATCAAAATCCATAAATTAAATCTTAATTTAAATTACCATAATATTAAATCATCAAAACTTCCAAATTATCTTTTATAAGTAATAAAATAATCAATATTATACAATTCAAAAATTGTAATAAATATTTTGAATATTGATAGAAAATATCTTTAAAATACCTTATTAATAAATTAAATAATAAAATGATTTTGAGAAGTCCAATATATACATGAATTAAATTTCATGTATCTCGCATGCGACTAGTACAAAATATCTACGTATATATTATTTTCAAATTCGGCATAACTAAATAATTAAAATAGCAAATATAGAAAATTTTGGTACTATAGAAAGAATAATTATTATATATATTAATTTGAAACTAGAAAAATAGAAAAATGTGTTTCTAAAAATATGTACGCTCGCACATATTCGCACTCGTCGAGCAATTACGAAAAATGAATTTCGTGCGTGACGTACAATACAACTACGCGACGTATAAATACAAAAAAAATCAGTACCAAATTTGTAATAAAAAATAGTTGATATTTAGGGGTTTTACATCTGGTCCAGTGCCCCACAAGCCAAGCACAATCCCTGTGCTCTGCGGCACTCGGATACTACATGTCCTGGCTTCCCACAATGAGTGCAGCCCATTGAGGAAGACTGCTTCTATTTCTATTGCTGAGGGTACGTCGGTGTTGAATGCTGAACCGATGTAACTGAATTCGCCCTTCGGGGAACTCCAATCGACAAAGCCCTAACCGCCGGGGCTGGTGCTGAGGACGGACTCATCTGCCTTTGAGATCTCTTTATGCTTCTGGTTCGGTCCACGATCCTCTACGAGGTATACTCGTGCTTCCTATCTGCCCTTAAGATAGCATCAAAAGTTTGTTGCTCGAATTGCTCCACCGCTAGAATAATCTCTAGGTGGAGTCCCTGCTGGAACTGCTGGGCTCGGTCTAACTCGGTTGCCACCAAGGTAGGAGCAAACCGACTGAGTCTTGAAAACTCGGCCGTATATCTATCGACCGTTCTGCTCATCTGCTTCAAATTGGTGAACCTCGTCTGCAGATCATGTCGAGCCACTAAATCAAAGTACTTGATCTAAAACTTGTCACTGAATGTCGCCCATGGGACATGCATCGCCAATCCTACTGCCAATATTGCCCACCAGGTATGGGCTAAGTCCAATCACTATAGGCGCACTACAGCCACCTTCTCTTCCTCGGGAGTCTTGGCTGCTCCAAAGATAATCTCGATATCCTGGAGCCACGCATCAGCTGCAATCGCGTTCTCGCTGCCGTTAAAGAAGGAAGGGTTCAGGCGCTTGAAATTGTTGGCTGCATTATTCCCTTGATAACCAACTCTGCCTATAGCATCTTGTACTGTCTGGTGTAGGGATTCATCCCTTCGATCTTGTGATGCAAGTAATTCTCGGATAAGTCCCACCAGGACTCCATTATCAGGCTCTGTGGGCTGCATGGGTTAAACTGGGGGCTCTGGATCCCCGGAAGACATGACTCGGGAGGCTGCTTCTGAGTGCTGGGCTTGATCCCCAAGTTGCTGCTGATTCACTGGAGGTTCTCCTCCCTACTGATCGGTAGGACAATGAACAATGCCACTAAAAAAAATGACATAGGGGACAATAAGGAAGGACCAAGATAGATCAGGGATATAAGCATGTGATCAGGTCAAGATTCCAGGAAGATTAGAAGGCACGAGTAGAGATATAGGGTGAATGCTGATTGAGACATCTATTCTGTAAAACCCTCACACATCTTGATTTACATGACCTGCATGGGCTACCACTTAAACCGTGTCATGTCCTAGAACCAGAATACTGGAGAGCGGGGACAGACACCGCCAGCTACATATATAGAAGTGTAAACCACCTCGATATACGGTCACGACTGTCTAGATATATGAGGGTTTATCTACAAGCCATCAGTCTCTTATGGTCAAAAACAAGCCTAGTGTCTCAATCTCAAGCAAGTAATAATAGTTACAAGATGTTAGACCATCAGGTATTCAATAGTAAGGCATCCCATACATTTTATATACAGATGATCATGAAGCTAGTCGTACAAAATACGAGGACTAGCAAGAGTTTCAGTCATACATGATCAACCCTAGGATTTGTCAATCATGTTACAGCCCTTAGACAGACAAAAAATATAAATATTCAATATGAGCTAACACTTGCTCGACGGCTAAACGCCTGAAAAGAATAATTTACAATAGAGTGGGAGAGAAAATAAAACCCACTCGTTGCCAGGGTTACGTCTAGTGTTCACCATCTGGCTGGAAGGCTGGGAGATCTTCGGGTGCTACTCCAAAATCTGGCCATACAAAACCAGCTGGGTTAGACCCCAGAAAGAGCAAGTGCTACAAGGGAGGCTTCACTTAAGAAATAAAACCAGCATATTAGCACATAAGGACATAAATAAAATAACAAAAGACACGAGTTAGGGAAAACAGGGTGATAAACGATAAGATAACTAAAAGACTATTCCAGTAACCAAGTTACAATCCGTAAACCAAAAAAGGACCGGGGTTGTAACCCTTCACCTAAACAGAACTTAGTCTCTAACCAATTATCGATAAAGTAAAGCATACACAAGTATGTCCTGAGATAGCCATGTACTGGATCTAGCCAAGACTAGACAAGATAGGACTCCATCCAAGATTCACGGCCAAGCAAAGAGTACGGCTTGATACTTTAACTAACTAGGATTATCACAAGCCTACTTACTAGCAAGATACAATAAGATGTTTCGACAGTCACAAGCCCTGCTGCTATCCAAGTTATCCAGGCGAGATTCATGTAAGAGTTATCAAAAATTATTAGGTGACATAGAGTGCAACACATGACAATGTGCATATTACTTATTTCAAAAAGTTCCCCACATGACAGTGGGCTGGAAATGTGCCCTACTCGACTGCAGGCTACAAGTCCATTCAAGACGTCCAGATAATGGTATCGCCTGTAACTGGAAACATCTATCTATATGAGCTACTTTGATTAATCTAGTAATTAACCTAGTCAGATTCAGCCTGAATCCCTGATCGTGGTAACCATGGATGCAATTCCTAGACATGATACAAGACAAGACTGGTAGCTTATACAAGCACATTCAAAAACAACCACCCACGGTGTCAAGACGAGTTATTATTCAGCATGTCAAGATAGTCGTCGCAACATCATTCAAGATTACATGTTAGACTTACTTATCATGATTACTTGTCAAAAGTGCGCCACGACGGGCCACTATCAAGATTACTTATCATGCCAAGAGTGCGTCACCATAGACCACCATCAAGAATTATCATGTCAAGGTTGCTTGTCAAGAGTGTACCACGACGGGTCACTATTTAAGAGTTACTGTGTCAAGTTACTAGTCATTTGTTAAGAGTGTGCCATAACATGCCACTATCGTGTTCTATCCTTACATTATCATGAATGAGAGAAACTTGCATAAAAATAGCTAGTAATATATTCTTGAAGCCAAGAAAAAGATCTACAACTTTTATGTCGGGAGTTGGAAGAAATTCTGGCCACCAATCAGCCAAATTGGGCATAAAACAGCCAAAAACAGCGAAAATAGGCACTATGCGGCACTATGCAAGCCATACGATACTAATCATCCATACGACACTATGCAAGACTGCGGTACTATTTATCTATACGGCACTATTCAAGCCTGCGGTACTATGCAAGCCATCTGGTACTATTCATCCATGCGATACTATATAAGCCTGTGGCACTATACAAGCCATGCGGCACTATGCAAGCCAGTGACACTATTCATCCATGCGGTACTATGCAAGCCTGCGGTACTATGCAAGCCTGCGGCACAATTCATCCATACGGCACTATGCAAGCCTGCAACACTATGCAAGTTATGCAATACTATTCATCCAAGCGGTACTATGCAAACCATGTGGCACTATACAAGCCATGAGGCACTATGCATCGTCCCTGCCAGAACCAGGACAGATGAACATAGAAGATGTCCAAAACTTGCTTTGGCCATAACTTCTTCAAAACAAGCCGAAATCTAATTTTTCAAAGGTCTATTTTGAGTAAAATCGAATTCTCTACAACATAGAACAATCAAAACTTGAAAATAATAAAGTTTGGTAGATCAAAATACCAGAAAACCGAAAAGACTACAAACTTAGATCTACAAAAATCTATCCATCCAAACCGAAAACTCCAAGTCCTAAAGATGCTTAGAATCATGTAGAGAAGAAAATAGAACAATAAAATAAAAGATCCATCATGAAGCAAGTTGTACTTGCCTAAGCTCTCAAGGTTGGTTGGAGAGTAATGGAGGAAGAAGAAGTTATGAGAAATAATGAGGGAGAGAGAGTGGAGTTGACTTATATAGTAAGCCTCACCATCTCAAACCAAAACAAAACCAAACCAAAATAAACCAAGCAAGCTAAACCAAGTCAAATTGAACCAAACCAAATCAAATAAACCAAGTCAAGATTAAACCAAGACTAGGCTAAGTAAGACAAGTCTAACTACGGTCCACCTGATAAATGTCAGAAATCCGTATACTTATACTGAAGATACGTATAACGAAAAACGGGAGTGACAAATAGTCCCAATCGTAACAAGATCTAATATCTCATCATCGAAACAGTGGACTACCCCTACAACCAAACAAGGACAAGGGGTTGAACACTATTCTACGATACGACATTGTCTCAAGCTACTGATGGAACGGGGGTGATATGACATTGACGAGGGTTATCTGACCATTCTAATGTGTTTATTCAGTTAAGAATAAACCTTCAACGCATAGACACTCTGGCTACAAGAAAATCAGGTATGATCTCACAGGGTACCAGGGACCTCAAAGCATAACATTCATCGAATGTCAGAGGCCAGCAGGAAATCAGGTATTAGGAAACAGGATCGTATCTGCAGCAGAGATAACCGACAATAATAGGAAAGTACATATGTGGTCCATACATTAAGGAACTATTTTTGCCACCCAATGCCTAGTAGAGTCACATCTATGACTCCTGCCAAGTCTCCTAACATGCCTCTATTAGCAGTTAGCCCTAACACATGCGCACATGTGATCAGCCATCACGCAAGTACCTCTATATGCTAATCATCTCACACATACCTCGTGGTACAACTGTGTCAAGGTTTATGTTATACACTAAAATGGTAGTCCTGTAACTCTAGGTCCATATGCAATCAAAGGATATTAAGTAAAGTAAAGCTAATATCACTGAGTAGGCAATAAATCAGGAACTGTAATAGTGGTACAGCTACAAGAACTAAAAATAAGTAAACAATGATAGGCAATAATAAAAATGCAGTCTAAATATAAGTAATAAATATGGCAACGTATCTTGTCTGAGGTTGTGTGCAAAAGGGCGATGTCCAATAGCTCGAACCGTCAGAATAGTGAAGCGATGAAAGCCAAATCCCGTAAACGTCCTCGAATGCTGAAATAAACACCACGAACGTGTTTGGAATAAAATATATGTCTAGAAAATGCCTGTCCAAAAGTCCAATTCTGGAACAAGGACAAAATCGTAATTTTGGGTCAAAACGATATCCGCCGTTGGACCCATTTTGTACCGAAAAATGTGCCAGTATCTATAGTATCTAAAGTCGTCAAACTACATGTCGACAGGTCCGGTTTGAGGAGACAAAATCAACGGTATGTCCAGTTTTGGATTCCGATGAGCCGTGCACAAAATTGCCCGTTAGATCGGATCGCAGGCCCGCCAAATTGGCATTCAGGTCAACCTTCTCAGAATCGGACCAAACATGGCATACATGACCATAATTTTGATACGGTCCTACTGGCACAAGTTTCGTCTCGATACGACGAACGTAGAAGAAGTTATAACCAAGTTTGCAAAAGGTCGATACGGGGGTATCTCGACGGATACGTACTGATTTCGTCGTGCACACGCAACGAAATCGAGTTCCCTCAGTTTCCACACGTCGGCAACATCCATATGCGTCTTTCGATGCTTTTGACCACGTCGCCTGATTTGATCGGGCGCACGCCGTATCGGTCAAGTTTTTAAATATTCAACATTTTATAAACAATTTTTGTCAAAGTTTGGAGGCGGATAACTTTTTGTACAATAGGTGAATAATACATATACCAGCAGGGTTTTAATCATGTATATGTTAACTACAACTATTACAAATCATATTTCAAAAACTAGACCTATTTGGCTCGGGATTGCCCTTCCAAAATAGGAGTTTGGACTGTTTCGTGTTCTGTTTTTGAACAAAATTTTCTTTCGACTTTGCGTCGATTTATTGGTCAGTCGAAGGGGTTATATCGAATTCCCTTTAAAGGGTTTCGAAGAGGGATATGTGGGCTGCCTATACAACTTTATAGGATCGATAATGAATGCATCTTCAAGAAGTACAATGATGAGGAAGGGGTTACCTTGAGTTGGCTGGGATGGGGTTAACAGTCGGGTCCGTCTTCTTCGCGGTGGTTCGGCGGCCGGTAGACATCGCAAAGGGAGTCGCGGCGGTGGCTGCAGCTGCTATGGTATCGGATGAGGTAGGATGGTGAAGGCGTTAGGGTTTCTCTAGGGTTGGTTGCCGCAATATATACTGATGCCATTCCTATTACTACTCGGGTTTGGACTTCAACCCACGCGAGAATCTGAGGGAAGCCAACTCGCGAGATGGGCCCCATCTCGCGAGAGATTTGCTGAGAAGTAGTTTTTTTCCTTTTCTTTTTATCTATATTTATATCTATAGTTGTTCTTAAATATGATATAATATATATATATATATATATATATATATATATATATATATATATATATAGGCATATAAAAAAAAAATATATATATATATATAGGCATATTGAAATTCTTATAATTAGTTTCTAAAAACCAAAATTTTGATAAATACTTATAAAGTGCATATATATAATATGTATATATATATATATATATGTATATAAATATTTATATGGAATACCTATATATATTTATGTAGGAAACCAAATAGTTTAATGAAACTTTCCATCATAAAAATAACTTATCAATATCTAGTAAAACAATCTTTGTGAACCTTTTTGCTTTATCAAATGTTTAAATTGTAACAACTACTATTTAGTATAAGTAATTTATACTTTTAATAAATATCATATAGGAAATGTCATAAAGATACATTTAGTAAATATAATTAAACAAATTATTTGGGGGTTTACAAGAAGCAAAGGGAACAAGAAAGCTTCTACATATAAAAACATGTGGCTACAAAGACCTATTACATACTCTTCGTAGTTGCATACAAAGAAGCAAAAAAGCTGAAATTATGGTACAAGCTCTCGATAGCGCAGGCGAGTCGGTGAAAGGGCCAATCACTTCCTAGTCAAAAGGAAGCCACCATCCAAAGCTGCTACTGGCCCGAGCCGGGGATGAAGACCAGCACAGGACTCCCCTATCTCCCCTGCTGGCCGGAGAGAGCAACCACAGTAGCAGACCTTGCTATTCCTCGGTCAGAATGGCAAGCAATCCAAACCCAGGAAGCAAGGGTTCGAGATGCCATTGACGCCCACGATATACAGGACGCGGGACGTCTCGAGATCCAATGTTAGTTTTACAACAACTTCTTTGGATAAAAAAGATTGCCACCGACGGCCGCTTCAAGCAAACTCCATGGGCGTCAGGAGCCGAGCATCGGGCAAGCAAGGCCATTGTTGAAGCAGCGCAGTCTTCTCTTGAAGGAGGACAGTCCTTTATGTAGGCTATTCGCATGGTCCAAGCACGAGCCAGACATCAGTCAGAAGGAAGCTTACAAGTTAAGCTAAAGCTACACTCCACGACAGATGGCAGTACTGCGAGTGAACAATAGAACGTGACTCTGAACCTCCTCTGCTAAAGATATTTTCGATCACTGCAAAGACGCAAGAGGCTCCAATATCAAGAAGCCATAAGGAGCCCATGCTCCAAAATGATGACTCAGGACCACTAATGCTAAGAGCTAGGCGGGACACCAGCCACCACCCAGCTCGTACAGTCCTGATAGGTGTTCAAGCTTCTATTCAAAGTATCCCGAACTTGACTCAAGTTCGGGACACTTTGAAGGGGGTCTTGTAGAAGCATGAAAAATCTCAGCTGAAGACATCCATTCGCCAAAGCGCAGAAGATGCAAAAGACTCAGGCTCAGTACTAAAAAGACAAAATAAAAAATATGGAGAGAAGTCCCTTCATTGTCATGTATGCCAAAGTCTAGTATAGACACATCAGGACCATACATAAGGGACTAATTTTTTTTTTCTACAAAAGATCTAGTACAGATTCGACAGAAGCCTAGAGGGATCTACAAGGGATACAATATTCATCGAAGCACGACCTTCCTTCTTCTCGATACACACGCTGGAGGATGACCTCCACCGAAGCATGTTCTTATATTCTTGTGGGCGCAGCCTCTAAGAAGCATATCAGCAACCCAGCACTTTGAAGAAGCCAGAGCCTTCAAGGCAAAGGCGCCGCCACATGCTTGCGCCAACCTCAGAAACAAGATGGTGGTTGGCCCCCCTTCCCTTCTTTTACTCCAGAAGCCAGTGTCTTCACTCCAGAGGTGCAGCTATCTGCCTGCGCTAATCTCAGATGTACGAGGGTGTCATACCCTTTCCTTTATAGCCAACGCCTTCACTGTTCAGAGGTGCATCTACTTACCTGCATCCGCCTGAGGCACAGAAAGGTGATATGCTCATACCATCTCCATTCCCACGGCGCAGTCATCTGCTCCGGATCAGAAGCTTAAGTCACTTCTTTATAAGAGACTTGGGAACTTTTATTGTAACCAATGCAATTCAACCTGTCGCTCCAAAAGCACAGTAACCTCGCCAACCTGAAGCACAAGCCTACTTGTCGCCTACAACATAGTGACTCTGGTAGCTCGAAATACAACATCATAAGTTTCTCTATATGCACAGAAGTCTCGTCGTCATTCGGAGCCAAGTCCATTCGTCACCTGAAAGCACAGAGGTTCCGTCATCTACAGAAGTACGGTCTACTCGTCGCCCAGAAGCATAGTAGCACTTAGTACTCACCTGAGGCGTAGGAAGCATGGGTCTACCCCAATTAGTTTGTTTAAACCACCTCTTGCAGAGAAGATTGGGATTAAATCATGATTGATATCATATCAAATTGATTTAAATCTTAGATGAGGATCAATTAGACTCCAAATATAGGATGAAATCCAAAGATTTACTCGGCTATATCCGATCAAGCAATTCGGCACGCGCCACGTGTTACCTCCTTCGGTTATGTTTATAACCACCAGAGATCTTATTTGAGGGGAATCTCGATGTCTGCCACGTGTTAGCGCCGCAGAAGCCTGCACCGTGTAATGACGACTGATTCTTTCATATCTCAGGAATCCTAATGCACATCGTATATGTGCTCGGTTCTCTATAAAGAGAAGGAGTTCTTCTTCCACCAAAGAGGAGGAAAAAGAGAGAGAGGGAACATTGACAATCGACAATCTTCAAAGGAGCAGCGATCTATATCTACGAAGAGTCGACCACCCTCATCCACCTATCGACCAAAGAACCAACCAACCAACCATCTTTAACGGATCTTCTCATCCAAACAGCCTCTTGATCGGTGACCCCAGAGTCCCATCAAAGGCGCCAGAGAGCCATAGAAAGGTTGATTCGTCGTCAGATCG